>PVKB01004034.1:0-163109 GCA_004027205.1 Ctenodactylus gundi
GGCACACAAAAATCTGCCCCCTCCCTTTTTTATGATACTGGAGATAGAACCCATGGCTTTAACATTGAGTTACATCCCATACCCTTTTTATTTTTAATTTTTAGACAGGATCTTGCTAAGATCTCCAGGCTGGGTTTGAACTTGTGATACTCCTGCCTTGGCCTCTCAGACTGCTGGGATTACCAGCACGTACCACTATGCTTGGCTAGCACACAAAAACTGCACACAAATGTTCATAGCAGCATTACTCATAGTAAACAAAAAGTAGAAACTCTAAATCCAAACTGTCTTCCAGCTAAAGAATGAATAACCAAATGTGGTATATCCATACCATGGAAGACTATTTAGCCATAAAAATAAACAAGATATTGATACAACCCATGACATGGATGAAACCTGAAATCATGCTAAGTGAAAGAATGAGATTATAAAGATCACATTTTATACTATTCCATTTATGTAAAAGGCCTCAAAAGGGCCAATCATAGAGAAAAAAAAAGTACACTGGTAGTTGCCAGGGGATAGGAGAATGGAGGTGTATGGAGGGACTCCTAATGTGCGCATGGTTTTTCTTTGCAATGATGAAAATATTCTGGAATTAGATAGTGGTGTCAGTTGCACAATTTTTACACATGCTGAAAACCAGTGAACTGTGCACGGGAAAAGGGTGAAACGTGAAATGAGAATCATATTTCAATGTAAAAGTGCACAAACCTAAGTACCCATGCTTCCTACTTCCACACCTGTGACATATCTCATCAGAGATGCTCCTTTGATCCTACCTGGACTCAAAAATATGGGCCACAGGGGGCCATTGTCAAATGATCAGAGTTCAGAGATGATGACAGTTGTTTGGCTACCTGAACCTGACTCTCAAACAAACTGCTGCAGACAAGTAAAACAGTGTGAACCACAAAGGCAGGTGGAAGGTAAGTCTGCCAGGGGAATAGTCAAGGTAAAAGGTTGTGCTCATTTGATCACAGGCCATCCATTTACTATTCGACTCATCAGTTGATGCCAGAGGATGGGAGATGCTCTGTCCCAGCCCTCTCCCGCAGTTTTCCTTGCTTATCTTTAAACTGACTCATATTGTCCACAGTTTTTTTTTAAACAAAAACTAATATTTTAGGTGCACACACAGATATGGAGTCAAGCTAATTAACATATGCATCTCTTTTATGTGGCTATCATTTTCATACTCTTGGCTGTAGGTACCTTCTTTGAGATCCTTCTTCCATTCCACAACTTAAAGCACAAACCTTGGTGCTTACGTTCACACCCTCTAGCCTTATCTCATCCTCTCTATGTCAGGGCACATGTGCCCCCATTCCTATTCAGTGGAGGGCACAGTCTAATCCAACTTTCGGCTCCACCACACCTTCACTATGTAACCCCAGCGGGGATTCAGATAATAAAATATTAGGGTATGCTGAGGGAGTAGATCTGCAGTTAAAGCCCTTGCCTAAAAAGTATAAGGTCCTGGGTTTGATTCCTCAGCACCACATAAGCCAGGCATGGTGGTGCGTATCTGTGATCCCACCTCCCAGGAGCAGAAGCAGGAGGATTGCCAAGACTTCAAGGCCAGCCCTGGGCTACATAGTGAGTTCAGCAAGATCCTGTCTCAAAAAAAAAAAAAAAAAAAAAGACAAACTGACTGTATGAGATGCTGTAGCACAAACCTTTCTGGGTCAACTATTTCTGACACTCCTCCAGATCACCATGCCCACAAGGCACTGGTGAGTCCTACATAGCAATCTTTACGGGTGCCTTCAGACATTACAATGGACAGTGCTAGGCGGATATCTGCACCTTCAAACCACAGGTGGAAGGGCACCACTTACCACATACTTGACACTGGGAAATGACAACCACTTTGAAGGTAAGAGGTCTGAGTAGTTTGCAATGGCAGCTTTTAAGAATGCAGGCCAGGCAGGACAAGACCTGCTCTGGCAATCTCAGGTTAACTGAAACAAAAATGACATCTATGCTGACAGGACAATTTCTTTTGATAATAAGCTCTGCACAATGGAATGACTCAAAACTCCTTAATTCATGTAATAAAATAATCTGTAACAGTTAAAACTAGAACCCATTATCTTCTAAATGTCAGATATTGTACCATGTAACTTTACGTATTTCACCTTTTCTCTTCACAATACTATAGGGAAAATCTCCTTTTCCATGAGGAGTTGGGGATTCCCAAGTGACAAAATGTGGCCTAGGTCACACAGCTCATCCCAGCAGAGCCCTGGATGTAGAACATGCCTGTCCACCAGCCTTTGTCAGTATGTTCTACAGAGCTAATCAACCTAAACGTCAGTTCACTTCAGTTAAATACGTACCACACTAAGCAAAGCAGTCAATACCTTTTCAAAATCCTTAACGGATGAATAGGAATAGAAATTATTGTAAAGTTCTTGTGACCATTGGAGAGATTATGTCAACTTCAGGCAATTAAGAACCATGCCTAGATTAGGCAATTGGAAACCAGTCTGGAATAGAGTGTGACAGTTTTGTGGGCCAGCACAAAACAGGCATGTACCACCCAGATGTGGGAGGCCCAACTGGGAACTCCAACTGTATAAAAGGAAGGAAGGGGGCTGGAGGAATGGCTCAGGGTTAAAGCACTTGCCTAGAAAGCCTTTAGGCAAGCGCTGAAGTACCTGAGTTCGATTCCCTAGCACCACATAAACCAGGTGCCATGCGCCTGTAATCTCAGTATTTGGGAGTCGGAGACAGAAGAACTGCTGCAAGTCCAAGGCCAGCCTGGGGTCCATAGTGAGTTCAGGACCAGTCTGGGCTGCAGAGTGAGAACCCCCCAAAATAAATAAAAAATAATAATAAAATGAAGAAAGAAGAAAGATTGTTACAGCTTTTTCCTCTGGGAAAGCTCTTGTCTTCACAACTGTCTACAGACACGGACTTGCTACACGCCAGCCGCAGATCTTCATCACAGATTGACTCCAGTCTCGACTTGTGCCTGTCTGCTTGTCGCTGATCTTCAGTCTCCAGTCTTCACCATTGTTCTCTGAACAACCAAGATCCTCACCAGACTCTCACTGGCTGTCCTGCCGTCCTGGACAGGTGTTCTCCCTTGTAGTGGAGGAACCATCGGACCCTCCAGCTCTCATACGTGCAGGCCGCTATCTTGGACTATCTCTGTCCTCAGAATTACTAGCCTTCCAAATAGATCCTTTTTGTTATAGTTTCAGTAAGAACCCTAACTCTGAGCTCTAGGATTTATTTTCTTATTCATAGTAGAAGGTCTAACAGGAATTGTACCAGCCAATTCTTCATTAGACATTATATTTCAGGACACTTACTATGTAGTAGCCCACTTCCACAATGTATGTAAGAGCACTACACTAATACAATTTTCAAGTGGAAAAAACACTTTGCTTTCTAATTAACCACTAATATTTATATTTACTTATTTGTTTGTTTGTTTTTTTTTTTTTTGAGACAGGGTGCTGGCTCTGTAGCCCAGGCTGGTACTGAACTCGCTATGTAGCCCAGGTTGGCCTTGGACTCATGACGATCCTCCTGCCTCAGCCTCCCAAGTGCAGGGATTACAGGCATGCACCACAACACCCAGCTTTACGTGGTGCTGGGGAATTGAACTTGGGTACTTAGTACTTGACCTACACAGCACTTGGCAGGCAAGCACTTTAACTGCTGGGCCATACTTTCAGCCCCTAATATTTATTTTTAACAACAAAAATAGATTGTCAGATGTAAATACCAACATTTAAAGAATAAACCAGAGGAGACCCAAAGGGAATAAACTGTCCAACAGCAGATAAGCATGATGACATTTTCATGATATCATCTGCTTGTATACTCTGTACTCTGACATTTCAAACCCTTGACCTCAGTGAGGGGCTTAGGACAAGAGACGTTAGAGCCACAAGGATCCTAGCTACTAATCCACTCCAACCCCTTTTTTCACAGATGAAGTCTGATCCAAAGTAGGTAAGCAGTTTGCCAAAAGTTGCACAGGTGGCACTGACAGAGCCATGACTGGATTCCTGATTTCAAGGGGCACCAACCACACATTACCATTTCTGACCAAAGGAAGCAGGATTTGCTAGTGACATTTCCATTTCCATATGTAGTTCAACCTTGCCAAACAATTATAATTGTATATGAAAACTGTGATCCAAGAAGAAGTTCTCCAAGACACCACTTCTGGATAAGAAAGATATAAAAGCCTACTATTGACAGTGCCAGAACTCAAAAGACAAAACCAATTAAATGTCTCCATGTCCCATGGGAACAGGAGCCCATTCAGGTGAGTGCAGCTCTGCAGCTGCAGAGCCGCCAGTCCTTGCTGCACACATTTACGCTTCCTCCCAGGTCACTTCTGCCTCTCCAGCGCCTTCTACTCGGCCACTTCCTGTTCCACAAGGACAACAATGGGCAGACTGTTGCCAATGTTTCCATGAATTACATCACAGGCAAAGTACCATCAATTACCACATCCTGGACATTCTGAAGTGACTCCGTTTCCTCTCTTCAAATAATGTACCAAAATGTCTCAACAGAAGAATACATTTTATTCAAGAGAATAAAGAGATAGCAGAAACTCCAATCTGAATCGCATCACTGAGTTCCAATAATTCTTTTATGACTTGCCCAACTCCCCCTTGTGCCGCCTTCTTCTTGGCACTATGTCTAAGGGGGAAAGAAACCTCAAAGTCTTAGCAGCTCCCAAAACTAAACACGCTAAATCAAGCAGACCACGCCCCTGTACTTCTACTCCTATAAAGGACCATGTTTGGAAACAAGTCTCATTAAGCTGTCTAGGCTAGGCTTGAACTCTTTTTTTTTTTTTTTTTTTTTGAGACAGGGTCTCGCTCTGTAGCCCAGGCTGGTACTGAACTCACTATGTAGCCCAGGCTGGCCTTGGACTCAGGGCAATCCTCCTGCCTCAGCCTCCAGAGTGCTGGGATTACAGGCGTGCGCCACCACGCCCAGCTTATGTGGTGCTGGGGAATTGAACTCAGGTACTCAGCACCTGACTTAGCACTTGCTAAGCAAGCACTTTAACCGCTGAGCCATTCCTTCCTCCAGCCCTAGGCTTGAACTCTTGATCCTCCCATCTCAGCTTTGCAGAGTGCTGAGATTAAAGATGTGTTACCATCATACCTGCCTACCAAACTTGTGACCGTCCTGCCTCAGCCTCCCAGAGTGCTGGGATTTCAGTTATGCACAACCACATCTGGTTTATTTACAGGTCATTTGGTTAATTGTGAGGACACTTGAAGATCTTTACTCCTTTAAAAATAAGTTCTTAATTATTTCAGAACTCAAAGATTCCCAAGGGATTTTTCTAGGATGTGTCCCCAAAGCTTGAGACAGCAGTTAACTCTGTTCTCCCCTTGCTGAAGAACCACATACTAATGTCGGAAGCTTTAGTTGACATCCTGACTCCTCGGCTTCCACTCTGCACACAGGCAGAGAGAGATGCTCACTTGTCTCGGGTCAAATCAAGCCTTTAGAGCAAAGAGCTCATGCAGAAAGCTAAGGTGACAGCTCCACTGCAGCTCAGGGCAAAGGCGATAATGAATGTACAAGTGTTCTGTAGGACGCCCAGAAACTATGTAAAAGATTCTTTTGGAAATAAAAAACATTTATTTCAAATGCAGCAAGCTGACAAAGTATTGCAGAATGTTGTTCAGAAAAGTATGCTCTTGGGGCTGGAGGAACGGCTCAGCAGTTAAAGCACTTCCTAGCAAGCACTAAGGCAAGCGCTAAGTACCAGAGTTCATTTCCTCAGCACCACATAAGCTGGGCGTGGTGGGGCACGCCTGTAATCGTAGCACTCCGGGCGGCTGAGGCAGGAGGATTGTCATGAGTCCAAGGCCAGCCCGGCCTCTACAGTGAGTTCAGGACCAGCCTGGGCTATAGAACGAGACCCTGTCTTAACAAGAAAGAAAGAAAAAAAGAAAGCAAGGAAAGTGAGCTCATTAGTGACACTCTTAGAGCACAGTTTTGCTTACTTCACATGGTCTCAAGTACCTCAGCACTTCTCTTTGCTTCTTTATCTGGAAGTCTGACTGAGTTCTTTCTGCTACCCAAGTGTGGTGACACAGACCTGCAATCACACTAAAGCCCAGCCTGGGCAACGTAGCAAGACCCCATCTCAATAGCAGAATGAAAAATGGACTGGGGATCTAGCTCAGCGTGAAGGCCCTGGGCTCAATCTCCAGTACTACAAAAAATAGAAAGAAAAATGCAATGTTCAAATTTGCTAAAATTCCTTATGTTTTTCATGAAAGACATATAAAACGGGGATTATCTTCTCCCAGGCCTTGTTCCATTTCTATAACTAAGTGCCCTAAGAAGTGCCTACCCAGTGGTTTAGAGGTGCTGGTAGGTTCCATAGGAGGTCTCTAACAATGCCTGCTCTGACAAGCTGGAAAAGAACAGGGGGTGGGGTGGGGGGAACAGGGGCTCCAGTGTCTGCCACATGTGGCCAGTACTAGGAGAGCTGGCAGGGCCAGCTGTCTAGGGGCAAGTCCAAAGCAGGCAAATGGAGGGGAAATGGGGCTGTTCATACACGCTCCTAGGCCAGTGTCCAGAATATGAATGGAGTTAAATCTCAAAGCAGTCAAATAACGGGGCTGTGCTCATGCCTCGCCAAGAACCACAGCCTACGCTTCCAACAGGCAAGTAATAAACTACGCTCGGCTCTCTTCCAGAGTTCCTCTCTTTTGGCAGGACAGTGCTGGTGGAAAGGAAGTGTGGGGCCAGACCCAAGGAAGCTTTGTGCAACATGCCTTACTGCAAGGTGGATCGCGATAAACCCAATCCCTCATCTATACCTCCTGCCGCCCAAGGGACCCATTGTATTTCTCATGAAAAGGAAGGCTGCCCAAAGGACAAAGGAGGAATGGCATTATAATTTATACTGCATATTCTCAACAAAACATTTATACCAGAGTTACTTGTGAGATAGAATAAAAACACAAAATTGTCTTGAAATGCCTTGCTTCAGTATTTCTGGAAAAAGAAGTCTGGTAACTTAATACTCTCGTGAAAAGTTTTAAAACAAGTACTCTTGGGGCTAGAGGAATGGCACAGCATTTAAAGCATCTGTCAGTGAGCACAAAGCCCTGAGTTCAATTCCCCAGTACTACATAAGGCAGTTACCACACATCTATAATTCCAGCACTCCAGAGGCTGAGGCAAGAGGACTGCCATGAGTCTAAGGCCAGCCTGGGCTACACAGTGAGTTGAGAACCAGTCTGAGCTACAGAGCAAGATCCTGGCTCAAAAATATATATGTGTAAATAAGTACTCTCAAACCATTTTTATAACTTCAAGAATGAGAAATTGACGCTGGAATAGATTTAAAAGGAGCAACAGAAATCTACCAGTGTTATTACTGAAAGGAAATTCAGTTAAGATAGCAGGCAGAGAGAAAAGTGCCACCAGTCCAATGGGCCATGCTAACTAGGCTTTTACTAAGGAGCTCTGTACAGTTGCTAATGCCACTTCTGAAGGTCAGACACTGATCTTTTGCATAACAGAAGACAGAGCTCACTTAACCTTGACCACTCTACCTCTCAGGGGACAGACAGGACAGGAAGCCAAGTCAAACACCTGAAAAAATGGCTCCAGCTATTTCTTAAACTCTATAGCACTGTCAGGAGAAAGAACTCCTCAGCCAGCCTTGGATGCAGGCAGGAATGGCAGCTCTTGGGCATTCCTTCAAACACCAGCTAACTGCCTAGGCTGCAGGAAAGGAGTAATAAAAAAACAAAACTAAAAAGGTTTCAAAGAAGAATAAGCACAGGCCGAGCATACCTTATACCAAACACTGAGATTAAAAGTAACTCTGCTTTTGGAGGTTTGGGGATCGTGGAATACTGGCGTGGACCTTACCAGCTGAGCAACCCTAATTCAACAAACTCCAAAATCTGAAACTGTTTGGAATATCTGGTGGATACTCAAACACTTTTCAATATTGGAGCACGCTGGATTTTGGATTGCCAAGTTGGGGGCAGTCGACCTGTAGTACAGCATGGTGGAAAAGGGAATGGAAGTTGGACTCATTTTGTCATCAGCTATTAGAGAGATTAAGGAGCTTTGTTTTCTTCTCTGTGTGATGAAAACACTAAGTTACAGAAACAGTGTGGTCACTTTATAATCCTGCGTTGTGACATGGCTGAGAAAGCTAACTTTCTCATCTGTTCACCAGAAAACTCTTCCTGGTTCTATCAGGTCTACAACTAACACAACATGCTTGTCAATGAATCTAAGAATTAAAAACACAAGAACTGAATTACCAGAACTACATCATGAGTTTACTCTCAGGAATTTAAGCAAGCACGTGTTAACTGTAACATATAAACCTAGTGGCTCTATCTTAACCTATGAGCATATTTACCCACTGACCGCAATACGAGTGAGGTGAAACAGGACTCCATATGGTGACAAGAGAAGCTCAAAATGAGCCAACTGTGGCCTCCCGGGGCCTGGCATCTTCTCTCTGTGCCTCCCATGATCAGGGAAGCACTCACACAGGAGGAAGCAAGCTCCTTTCTCATCTGCTTTTCTATCAACACAAACTTTAATGACAGAGTAAACTCAAAACTGGGAGTGTCTCTCTGCCGGCTTGAATCCCTAACCAAAGATGATGAGTTATCATAGCAGACCACCAAACTAACAAGTGATGTGTCCACACCCTAGAATTCAAAGACTAATCTGTCACTACCAATTTTTCACATCTCTCAAGATCCATGTAATATGGGGAGCACATTAACTATAAAAACTCCAAAAAAAAAATCACATACTGGTGGCATCAAAGAAACCATGAAGGGTTTGAGGAAAACCACAAAGAAATAAAAAGGATCTTCCTTGCTTCTATTCAGTTCTTTAGCACACTTAGGTTGTAAAAGCAGAGCTATCAAATGGGTCAGTATTTAGACTCCTACTGATCTCAAGAACTTCTGGCCACGGGGACTGGGGCACAGCTCAGTGATCAGAGTGCTTGCCTAGGAAGCACCGGCCCTGGGTTTGATTCCCCAGCACCACAGAATAGTTGTGTGTGGTGGCACAAGCCTGTAAACCCAGCACCTGGGAGACTGAGGCAGGAAGATTCCTGTGTGTTGTAGGCCAGCCTGGGCTACAGAGTGAAACTCTATGTCAAAAATAAAAGACAAAGCTGGAAGAATGGTACAGAGGTTAAAGCACTTGCCTTGCAAGTGCAAAGCTCTGAGCTCGATTCCCTAGCACTACTTAATCTAGGCGTGGTGGCACATGCTTGTAATCCCACCACTCAGGAGGCTGAGGCAGGAGGACTGCCATGAGTTCAAGGCCAGCTGGGGCTCCAAAGTGAATTCAGGACCCGCCTGAACTATAGAGTAAGACTCTGTCTCAAAAACAAAACAAAACAAAAACAGGGCTGGAGGAATGGCACAGGGGTTAAAGTGTATGCCTAGCAAGTGCAAGGCCCTGAGTTCAACTCCCCAGCACCACATAAAGCTGGGCATGATGGTGCACACCTGTAAACCCAATACTCGGGAGGCTGAGGCAGGAGGATTGCCCTAAATCCAAGGCCAGACTAGACTTCAGGACCACTCTGGGCTACAGAGCAAAATCCTGTCTCAAAAAAAAAAAAAAAAAAAAAAAAAAAAAAAAAAAAAAAAAAAAAAGTCAACAACAAAATTTAGGCCAGGCAGAATGGTACACATCTCAGCACCTTGGGAGGCTGAGGCAGGAGGATCACAAATTCAAGACTGGTCTGGGCAACAGAGAGTTGGTGAGATCTTCTCCCAAATTTTGAAAAAAGGTTGGTGACGTAACTCATTGCAAATTTCCTGGGTTCAATCCCCAGTACCTTAAAAAAAAAAATTCACGCTGGTCACTTCATAACAATAAGGACAAGCCTTTCTCCTTCAGTCATCACGTAAGACACTAACAAGAACTGTCAACAGCTGTGTGGCAGGCTTGGTATTAGACATTTTACATTAGTTATCTTGTTTAATTCCCACAACAAGCTCTTTGAGGCAGATACTGTTCC
Organism: Ctenodactylus gundi; assembly: GCA_004027205.1. Classification (NCBI taxonomy): domain Eukaryota; kingdom Metazoa; phylum Chordata; class Mammalia; order Rodentia; family Ctenodactylidae; genus Ctenodactylus; species Ctenodactylus gundi. Next base: position 10,031 of record PVKB01004034.1, read on the forward strand.
TAAGCTGCTAAGCCAGAGAGGAAACTGAGGTTCAAAAGGATTAAATAGCTTTTCCAGGGCCACACAGCTAGTCAGAGGAAGGGATAGGATTTGAAACTGGGCCATGTGGCTCTCAAGTTCCTACTCAGAACCATTCTGCCAAGCCTCCCACAAACACAAAGCCAAATATAAGCTTCTCTAACATGTCGAGCCTCTACCAGGCCAACCCCAGGCTCTGCCAAGAGACAACGCAGACACCACCAGCTCCTGGGCATGCCCCTGTGCTGGTGCCCTCCTCAGAACCTGTCGCATCCTTCCTGTTCTCCCCATGGGGCTTTGTAAGGCCTACCCCTTCTGCCTCTTCAGGGACCTTGTGCCAAAAGGCTCCTTTTTGCTTCATCTCTGGTTATTTATTTTTGTGGTACTGGGGATGGAGCTTAGGGAATTTATACCGAGCTATATCCCTAGGCCATTTATTATTATTTTTAAACCTTGAGATGATGTAACTTGTTAATTTGATCAGACTGGTTTCAAACTTACAGTCCTCCTGCCTCAGTCTCCTAGAGTAATTGGATTACAGAAAGCGGTATCTTACTATTTTATTTATTTTGAGATAGGATCTTGCTCAGTAGTCCAGGCTAGTCTTGAACTCACTATATAGCCCAGGCTGGCCTCAAACACATGGCAATCCTCCTGCTTCACTCTCTGTAATGCTGGGATTACAAGTGTGCAACACCATGTCCAGTTTATGTGGTACTGGGGAACCAAACTCAGGGCCTTAGGCATGTTAGGCAAGTATTCTAGCTGCTATGCCCTAATATATTTTTTTACACCCCTGGGCCTAGCATCAGTCCTTATTTATTTATATGAGACAGGGTGTCACTCTGTAGCCCAGGCTGGTCCTGTACTCGCTATGGAGCCCAGGCTGACCTTGGACTTAATGCAATCCTTCTGCCTCAGCCTCCCAAGTGCTGAGATTATAGGCGTGCCCCACCATGCCCAGTTTATGTGGTGCTGGGGAATCAGACTTAAGGCTGTGAGCTTGCTAGGCAAGTGCTTTAATCGCTGTACCATTCCTCCAGCCCCAGTCCTTCATCATTGATCTGGCCTTTTCTGTCTCTTCCCCTATTCCTTAAATATGTACAAGAGTACTACCTGAAAAATAAATAATAATAACAGAAGTAGTAAAATCATGAAAATCCCCTTTGATCTTTCCTCACTTTTTAACTGAAGTGAACTCAAGCCACTATCTCACTTTGTAACCCTGGGTAAATTGCTCTAACAGGCCTCATTTCGTATATGTAAATAATATGATTTGTTTGTTTTTGTTTTCTTTCAGACAGAGTCTCTGGGTCTTGTTCTGCAGTCCAGGCTGGTCCTGAACTCATTATGTAGCCCAAGCTGCCCGTGAACTCTCAGCAATCCTGCCTCGGCTTCCTGAGTGCTGGGATCGTAGGCATTCACCATCATTCCCAGTTTATATGGTGCTGGGAAATCACGCTTAGGGCCTTGTGCTTGCTAGGCAAGTGCTGTAACAGCTTTGCTATTCCTCCAGCTCCTCTGTAAGTAGATAATGAGAGCACTGGACCCAAGTCGCAAGAGTCCTCCCAAATCCAAGATTTCATGGTTCTAAAGAAAACAAGATTTATTTGAGCATGTTTAACAAAACTCAAACCAGTTTCTCCAGTGTCCTGGAAGTCCCACAGTTAATTTTCTTCCAAGACTGTTAGGCTGTTCCCCACTAGCAGTGTACCCTCTTCCTCTCCATTCCTTTCCCAAACCTGGTTTCCTTTAACACTTGGCTTAACCCCACCTGCTCCAGGATATCCTGTTCTTTTAATGCACTCTCCCTTTACAGTGTCGCGACTTTGCTTTCTGCTCTGTGTTCTCATTCCCTCGGCTAGGCTAAGCTCTCAAAGAACAGAGACAATGTCACATCTCTTTGTAACCCCCAAAGCACCTCCCAGTGAGCAAGCCTAAAGTGGTTGCTCAGCAACGCTGGTTGATGGCTAAGAGGTCACACCACAGCCACTGAGGAAACTAGTAGTCAAGGTATATTACAAGTCTCTGATTGTAAGACAACTCCTGCATTCTTTTAGTTCCCTCTTAGAAAGTGGTGTGTGTGTGTGTGTGTGTGTGTGTGTGTGTGTGTGTGTGTGTGTTTATTTTTGAGACAGGGTCTCATTTCGTAGTTTAGGCTGGTCCTGAACTCACTATGGAGACCAGGCTGGCCTTGGATTCATGGCAATCTTCCTGCCTCAGCCTCCTGAGTGCTGGGGTTACAGGTATGCACCACCATACCCATCTTATGGGTTCTGGGGAATTGAACCCAGGGCCTTGTGCTTGATAGGCAAGTGCTTTAGGCACTGAGAGATTCCTCCAGCCTTCAGAGCATCATCCAAATTTAACATCAGGAAAGCTCAGCTAACTTTGATTTTTCTTTTATCTGATTCAGAAACATATACGGCTGTGTCGTAACTCAGCTATCACAGGTGCTAAAACTTTATGGGTGTCTTGCTGAGCCAGGTTCTACACATGCACAAACATTCACCATAGTTACTAAGTTCCCCTGTCTCTCAATGTCCATAGTGTTACCTTATTTCCTTACACTTCTAACCAAATTTCCAGGAAACATCTGGAGTAATATCAGAAAGCTGGTACTGGATCAAAATGATATCCTCTGCCTTATTCACTTAGAAGTGACTAATCTCAGCCAGTAGGTTGGCAGTGAGTATAAATATGTATGTTCAGGAGTTTGCTAATATTTACCAGCAGAGACACAATAGGCTCATTAAATCACTCATGGAAACTCTGAAACAGTGTTCACATCCTCTAGCCTGAGACAGCCACTGAGGTGCTGCTAAGAATTGAGCCTTCTGTTCTTGGCTTTGGAATAATGTCGGGTTGCTATGGGCTGAGTATCCTTTATCCACAAAGCTTGGAACCAGGAGTGTTTCATCTTTGGAATATTTACCTATATATAATGAGATGTCTTCGGGAATGAGATGCAGATTTAAAACACAAAATTTATTTTTCAAATATACCTTGCATACACAGCCAGAAGATAATTTTACACAATGTTTTTACCTGTAACTCATCACGTGGGGTAGCTAAAGAATTTTCTGCATGTGGTGCATGCTAGCACTCAAAGTTTTGAATTTTGGAGTATTTCAGGTCTCAGAATTCAGAGTGAATCCCAAATGTTGTCAAAAAGAATTTAAACTCAGATTAATAAACTGCAAGTTTCAGGACACCGGTTCTCAGCCCTAGCTATCTACCAGCAGCCCCTGGAGCAATCTGTTAAATACTAGAGCCCAGATTCTGCTTCCTTCTCTCACTGTCTTACAAATACTCTGATTTGATGGGTTGAGAGTGTGAAATCTAAGCATCAGTGTTTCTGAAAAGCACCTTAGGTAGTACACTAAATGAACTGAGGAAATTACTGTTAAGTATATTAAATATAAAAGCATTGTGGCTATATGTTTTTTAAAAGAGTTCTTTGTTGGTGGAAAAGCTGGTAAAATTTAAATAAGGTCTCCATATTATTAGCAGTGCTGTACCAGCGCTAATTTCCTGGGTTTGACCATGGCACTAAGGTTACACAAGATGCTGACTTTAGGAAAAGCTGCATGAGGAATATTCAGGTATTCTCTGAATTCTTTTCTGTGATTTTTTTCTCTAGGTCTAAAATTAATTCCACTTAAACATTTCTTTTTTCTGAACTGCTAAACATTTACTGATAAAATTTTTTAACTAATACATAAAAGAATAAAAATTATACCTATTAAAGGGTACATGTGATGTTTAAATCAGCTTGAAAAAAAGATTTTTACTGTATTTTTTCCCCTGATACTGGGGACTGAACTCAGGGTCTTCACACTGACCCAGATCCCAGTCCTCTTTTATTCCTTATTTTGAGATAAAGGCTTGCTAAGCTACTACATTTGTCCAGGCTGGGCTATACTTGCATTTCTCCTGCCTCAACCTCCCAGGGTACAAGGATTACAGATATGTGTCACATTTGCCTCAAAGCTTTTTTAAAAATAATTTTTACTTTTAAAAATATATATTTAAATATTTATGAATGATACAGTACCATAAAACAATAGCTGGGGAAATGGGAGGGAGTAAGTGAGATCTTGTTACTACATGGATGTTCACAATAAGTCGATAAGGGAGTACATGTATTAATTTAACTTCTTCAGAGTATGTGTAAAATTTCCCATCATCTATATTAGAGGGGAAAAAAAACCTTAGGTAGTTTCAGCATGTCCCTGGGACCAAGACATACTGTTCTTAAGTCTTGACAACGTGGTACAATGAGGAGCTCTGTATGAAACTACTGGATATTGCATCCTTTACCCAGCTTTCCACACGGAGCAGCCTCTTACTTTCTCCATACCACACCTTCTTAAGCTGCAAACCAAGATATGGTAAGAAGTATCAACCAGCCAATTTAGATCAATTTAAATTCTGAGAGTTAACGTCAGAGGTAGCTTCCAGCACAACAGTCAACAATGGTGAACTCAGCTACAAGAGCATTTCCCAATTAGTATCCTAAAAATCTTTACTTCTGTGGGATTTCAGTAGATGCTATCTAAGGTAAGGGTTCTAGGGTCAAATAAGTTTGAAAGTGCAGGTTTTAAGACACCTAAACATTAAATAATATGCACTGGGACTCTTCAAGGGATAGTGATAGAATACACAAAAATTGGACATCTTTATCAGGGATCAGTCTTTGTATAAGTTATTTTGGAAAATAGTGCTCTAGACCATTGTCTCTTAAATCTTACCTAACAAAAGGGTGACAGAAAAAAAGGTATTAATACCATTTGGTAAGCTTATGAAAATAATGATTTATAGACCACACCTTACATCTATTATGAGGCTGGGACGACTCAGTATTGAAACAAAAATATCTAAGTGAGCCGGAATCCCAGAATTCTGGGAGGCTGAGTAAAGAGAATCATAAATTCAAACCCATCATGGACAACTTGGTGACTTAGTCAGGCCTTGTCTCAAAATAAAAGATACAAAAGGGCTGGGAGTATAGCTCGTTGTTAAAGTCCTGGGTTCAATCCTCAGTACGGCTTTAAAAAATAAAGGGGGGGATCACTAATGCACAGTTGTGTTTGGCAACCAGATTTCTGTAGACTATGATATAGAAAAGTAAATTCATAATATTCTTTTTTTGGGGGGGGGGGAGGGGGAGTCAGAGTCTCACTCTATAGTCCAGGCAGATCCTGAACTCTCTATGGAGCCCAGGCTTGCTTTGCATTCATGGCAATTCTCCTACCTCAGCCTCCTGAGTGCTGGGATTACAGGCATGAGCAACCATATCCCCACCCTGATTTATGTTGGGTTGTTGGAAAAATCATGATGTTTTGAAACAGATGGCAGTAGTTCACTTTTGTAAGTACTACAGTCAGTCACACCTATGTCATTGCTATGTCATCTGATACTTGAGAGTTCTAGTTTCATTCAAAAAAGAAACTGTAATTTGGTTGAGTTTTGGAGATGTAATAAGTTGAAGATGGAAGACCAAACTGTGTATTCTCACCACATTTTACTACTTTACTTCTATATGAGGAGGAATGCACGCCAAGTTTGTGAACAGTTGTGTGCAATATGCTGGGCATGGTGATGTGTGCCTGTAACCCCAGCACTCTGGAGGCCAAGGTAAAAGAGCTGCACAGTGTTCAGTGTTAGCCTGCATGATACAATGAGTTCAGGACCAGCCTGGACTAAAGAAAAAGATTCTGTCTCAAAAAAAAAAAAAAAAAAAAAAAAAAGAATGCCAGTGCCAACAATGGTTCAAGAAATTCTGTGTTGATCTCAACACCATTCCTTGGTCAGAGAGGACCTCTGAGGTTTATGATGACAAAATAAAGGCATGGTGAAGTCCATCATTCAGGCACTCATGACCACATGAAGAAGCTGAGATACATAAGCAAGCTCAATATTTAGGTTCTTCATGAACTCAAAGAAGTTCATTTGATGGTGCATATCAACATCTGTTGTTTTCCTCAATAAATGTGAGGAAAATGATCCTTTTTTGAAGTGATTGATAAATGGTGATGAGAAGTCAGTTATTTACAACAATTGGTGTAAAGGTGGTCTTGGTCCTGACAATGATTTGTCTCAAATGATATCAAAAGCAGACATTCATCAGAGGAAGGTTATGTTCTCGATGTGGTGGGATTTTAAAGGGGTTGTGCTTTTCAAGTCCTACCAAGGAACCAAAAATCAGTTCAAATGTGTACTATCAGTAACTGGAAAGTTTGAACAAATCCATCATCCAGAAACATCCAGAGCTCATTAATTATCAAGGAATTGTGTTCTATCATGACAATGTGAGACCACATACAAATCTGATCACCTGTCAAAAATTATCACAGCATGGATGGGATGTGTTGCCATATCCCCTATACTCGTCTGACCTTGCTGCTTGCACTTGTTTTGCTCTCTTCAAAACTCCTTGAGTGGGGCTGGAGGAATGGCTCAGCGGTTAAAGCACTTGCCTAGCAAGCACTAAGTCAAGCACTAAGTACCCAAGTTCAATTCTCCTGCACCACATAAGCTAGTGTGGTAGCGTATGTCTATAATCCCAGCACTCAGGAGGCAGAAGGATTGCCATGAGTCCAAGGCCAATCTGGGCTCCATAGTGAGTTCAGAACCAGCCTGGGCTACAGAGAGAGACCCTATTTCCAAACAAAACAAAACAAAACAAAAACCTACTTGAATGGTATACAGTTCAATTCAGATGAGGCTATAAATCAGCACCCTGTTCAGTTTTTGCTGATAAAGATAGAAAGATAGATCCTTCTGTAATTGAGGAATTATGAAGCTCACTGATAGATGGCAAAAGGTTATTGAATAAAACACACAATATATTACTGATTGATCTTTGTTTTTATATTAAAAAAACCTTTGAGAGCTGGAAGAATAGTATAGTGGTTACAGTGCTTGTCTAGCAGGAGCAAAGCCCTGGGTTCAATTCTCCAGCACCACATAAGACAGATGTGGTAACATTAGCTTATAGTCTCAGTACTCAAGAAACTGAGGTAAGATTGCTGTGAGTTGGAGGCCAGCCTGGGCTACATAGTGAGTTCAGGACCAGCCTACACTACAAAGCAAGACCTTGTCTCAAAATGAATACATAACATTTGAGAAAAATAAAATAAAATACATCATGACTTCTCCAACAGCCCAACAATATTCAAAAGGCCACATCAATTCAAAACAATATGAAAGGTCTTATTTAACTGTTTTTTCCAATACTTGTGTTTGATCTGTGAGAGCACAACACATGCACACATTTCATAAAAGTACTAAAACAGTGGAGGTACTGGTCAATTTAAATTTGTCAGTATGACTTATGACTACTTCAAAATCTCAAGGATGCATAACCTCTACTATCAACTGCAAAGTGATTCTCAAAGCCTACACTGTGTCTCTCTTCTCACTACTAATGACGAATCCTTCTAAGCAGTGCCATTCACACACCACTCGTTACTCCAAGGAAGAGCTCCCAACTTTTCCTTTATATAACACTACATCAAGTGTCAGGAACATAAATCCTGTTCCCAATTGAAAACTTAGGAAAATTTAGTTATTCCCTCCATGGTGCTCCTAGAACTGGGCTATGTGGTGGCCTGGTCAATGATACATGTCAGTGCTTCAAAGAATAACTGACTTAATATTACTGGTAACACACAACATTTGTACAAGGTTCTTTAGTTTAGTAAATACGTCAACATGAATGATACTGTCTTTCCTCACCAAAGCCTTGTGGGTTAAACACCCATAAACATTTACTTGAACCCAGTCAGAATCATTGGGCTTTTTATGTGCTAACATGATGAAAATGTAACTGAAGGACATGTCAAGGCTGCTACTTTCAAAGAAATGATAACCTACTGGGAAAAATACGTAAGTTATATACAAGAAACAGCTAATGTCAATTCAAAACCATACTGTTAGCTCAGCAAATTAGCATGGCAGAGCTTTATGCATACTAACAGCTGCTAACACTGAGCCATTTCAGTGTCACTCAACCCTCAGGATAGGTGACTACAATTAGCCCCAGTTTGCATGAGGAAAAGGAGACAAAGAGAAGTCAAGCAGCTTGCCCAATCAAATCATTCATGAACCTGACTCTAAATTCCAGGTTAGTCGTGCTCCACGGACCACTCTTTGTACCATCATGTTAGTGCTAGGAAAGACAAGAGCAATGGGGACAAGTATCATCTTAGATTGAACATCACTACTTTCCATGAAGCTGGGATCACTGGCTGCCCCACCCAGTAGGAAAGCACTCAAGAGTCACAGAGACTCAAGTCTCAGCAGTACACTCTGTGTTGCACATTACCTCTTTTATCCGTTTAACCAAAGCATTCTGATCAAAAGCGACGGCCTCTGCACACTGGTGCAGGTGATCCTGGTAGCGGAGGCAGAGCTGTAACACCTGCTGAGAATCCAGTTTCTCCAGCTTGGTATTTGTCGTGGAAGTCTGGCCACTCAACAGCCCTTCAATGGAGGAAAACAAAAGAATGAAATGCAATGGCACTGGCGGAAGATAATAGACAAATTCAATCTTGCATCTTCTGTTATACACTAATGACAATCACCGCAACTATCATTTGTGGAGTGCCTACCATGAGCCAACCACACGTGCCAAGTGCTTCCTGGATATTGTTGTTCATACTCATACTCCCCAGAAAATATATTTGCCTCATTTTACAAATAAGAACCAAAACACAGAGGCTGAGTAACATTCCCAAAGTCAGGTAGCTTGAAAGCTATTTCTCCATGACAGAGCTCTGATCCCATCACACTCCTTCAAGTACTAGTCCTTTCTTGAATGAAAACACTAAAAGATATATTTACTTAATTTCTTTTAATAATTAAAATGGCTGTGTTGGAAACTGACAAGAAATAAAACGTTAGAAAATGAAGAAATCCTAAAATGAAAAATTTGACAAATAAACAGACTATCAGTTAACATGACCAAAATTCTCAATCTTGACATTTTTTCAATATCATTTTAATCAAATAACTATCAAAGTCTCATGATTTCAGCAAAGAACACTACATTTTTTCAAAACTTTTCAAATAAAATTAAACTACTTTTCTTTAAAGAATGTAGAACAGAGTAAAATTATTAGCCTTTACAGAGGAATCAAGCCAGGCACACTGGTGCACACCTGTAACTAGGATTACACTCGGGGAAGCTGAGGAAGAGGATCACAAGTTCAAGTCTGGCCTGGTCAACTCAGTGAGACCTCTCAAAATAAAAAGGGCTGGGGATGTAATTCAATCCCCTGGGTTCAATTCCTAGTGTAAAGAGTAAGATGTCTCTGAGTTCAATTCCTAGTAAAGAGGAGGAAGAAGCAGAGGTAGGGGAGGAGGAGGAGCACCAAATGAAGAGGCTAACTTAACCACGGTCAGAACGCATAGCCCTGTAGACTTTTGGACAAGTATGCTCTCAATCTTTTTGGTGTCAAAACCTCTTTATATTATCAGACATTACTAAGCTCTGTGGGATAGATATACTGTTATTCACATATTAAAAATTTAAACTAAGGAAATTCCTAATATTAAATTACTTAAAACTAACTATATCCCATTACATATTAATAGTAAATACATTTTAAGACAAATATTTGTATTTTCAAAAAAAAAAAAAAGAATGGCATTGATTTACAGTTTGTTTGGAGTTGTTTTTGAGACAGGGACTCACTAAGTCACCCAAGGTGGGCTTGAACTTGTGATTTTCCTTCCTCAGTCTCCCAGAGTGCTGGATTACAGGCCTGTGCCACAAGGCCCAGTTATGTCTTTTTAATGCTTGCCTTAGTGAAAAATACCTGCTTCTACATTTAATCTTCTGGAAAACTCCACTGCACACATGTAAGAGAAGGAGAATGATTTGCAAATAACATCAGGCATGCTCTGTCACTCTCTGAGAACAAGTATACCACAGCACACTCTGTCTCGACAGCCAATTCAACAGCACAGGTACACTGAAATACAGGGATCTAGGGGGCATAATCTGGGCATGGCTGGGACACAGTTGTCCACATCAAAGTGGGGTCTCTCCCACTCCTACCTCCCAGCCACTTCCCTTTTCATTGCTCTGATGCACCCTAGAGCGCAAGCCAGGTGCTGCCCGCAGTTCTCAGGGGTCCCTGCTCTCAGATCTTCCCTCAACCTCACAGCACACTGCCATGCTGCACTCAACTTCTCGGCTGGCTTTCCACGTTATACCACCAGCCCAGTGGCCCCCACCCAGTCCACTGCTGGTGCTAACACAGGAAAGCAGCTGTTACTGGCACTGAACCTACTTCCAGGCAGTATCTCTTCATGAATTTGGAATTAGCAGAAATAGGGCCCTTCAGAGTGCTGGGATTACAGGCATGTGCCACCACATCCAGCTTAAGTGGTGCTGGGGAATTAAATTCCAGGCCTTGCACTTGCTAGGCAAGTGCTCCAACTGCTGTGCTAGTCCTTCAGCTTGGGATTTATTTTTTAATTAAAATTTTTATTGAGCTCTGTGTACCCTATCCATATCCACAGTTCATTATTTACAGTTAAAAATGTTTCTAAATTATGTCTTTCTTATTGTTCTGTCTTACTCAGACATAAAACTAAACCAGTGTCTTTTTTTTTTTACTTTTTTGTGTTGGAAAATACATTTTCCTTCAGATATATTATTTGTGCTAACATGTAGTGAGGTTAATTGTTCAGTATTGTTAGGAAAACTGCTTTTAGTTTTCTAATCCTATACCGGCTAATACAACAAAGCAAATACAGCAGATGTTTATGGAGGTAAAATCCTGATCTAATAGATCCCATAGTGTGAGTTTGCAAATGGTAACTACGTGAGGTATTTTCTAAAATCATGCTGCAACCACTATGTTTATACAGGAGTGAGACAGTGGTTCCAGGGAATAGGTGAGGACCTATGCTGAGTATTCGACAGACCCAGCAAACTGCCATCTGTATGTGCTTCTTTCTCTGTGTTAAGTGCTGAGTGGAAAAATCATTAGTGTAAGAAATCTGGAGAACATTTTTCTGGGTAAGTCTTTTTTACTCTGAAATATCAGGTGTTGGAAGAGAACCATATGAGTACTAACTTAAGCTACTACCAAATTGGAGTCCTTAACCCCAAGATGCTTAGTTTTAGTATAACAAATCAATGTGTTGGAATGTTGGAGGCATATATTTTAGAAAGAGAGTAATAAGCTACATTTCTTGCTAGGCAATCCAGAAAACACAATCTATGTAACTCTGACAAAGGAACTCTGCAGGTATGATTAAACAACATACTATGAATAAAATAAATCTCCCTCTATATATAGATGTAATACTTATGTTCCTCTACAATTCCTATGTTGAAATCCAAACCCCTAATGTTGTAGTATTAGGATGTATGACCTGGGGAAGGTAACCAGGAAATGAGGGTGGAGTCCTCAGAGGAAGGAGATGAAAATTTGGCCTCTCTTTGTGTGCTGAGAGGTCTTCTCTGTGGCATACTATACAGTCCAACTGTGAAAAGTATACAACAAAGACAGAATTCAAAAAACAAGAAAAAGGATCATGTTACATGTAAGAGCATCCCTATTAGACTAACAGCAGACTTCTCAGCAGAAATCTTACAGGCCAGGAGAATGGGATGACATATTCAAAGCTCTGAGGGGGGGGGGGGGGGGGGGGGGGGGGGGGGGGGGGGAGGAAGGGGGAGGCGGAGAGAAGGAGAGAAGCTGCCAACCCGGAATACTATTTCCAAAAAATCTATCTTATCTCTAGGAAATTAAAAGATCTTCCCAAAACAAGTCAAAACAGACAGAATCTATCACCATGAGATAGGTCATGCAAGAAATGCTTAAAGGAATTATACAAGAAAAGTGAAAAAGAAGGCTGCGGGGTACAGCAGTGGTAGAGTGCTTGCCTAGCATGTAGAAAGCCCTGGGTTTGATCCCTGTACTGACAGATAGGAAAAAGCCAGTAACTACCATTCTGAAAATATGAGAATGTACAAACACATCAGTAGACATACACAAGAGGTAGTAGTTAGCCAGTAACTATCATTCTGAAAAAATGAGAATGTACAAACACATCAGTAAAGTAGACATACCTAAGAGGTAGTAGTTCTATATTTTTAATCAATATAGAAAACCATCAAGCCACAAAGATGAATAAGAAAGGAACAAAGGATATTAAAGAAAAAAATAACACTGTCAGGAGTATGTCCTAATTTTGAATATAACTTTATAAAGTTCCTGGATCAAAAGATATAAAGTTAATAATTAATAAAATAAGATCCAATAGTATATCGCCTACAAAATACTCATTACACAGCTGTATGTGGTAGCATCACACCTGTAATTCCAGTGCACTGAGGCTGAGGCAGGATGATTGCTGTGAGTTCTAGGCCAGCCTGGGCTACACAATAAACTCAGGACCAGCCTGGACTACAGAGTATACCCTGTCTCAAAAAAAAAAAAAAAGTATTTAAAAAAAAGAAACTCACTTTACCAGAAAAGATTGACACGGACAGAAAGATCTGGAAAGATACACCATACAACTAGAAACCAAAAGTGAGGAGTGTCTATACTTTTATCAGATAACCACATCTTATGCCACAAAACAAGTCTTAACAGATTAAGTGGGAAAAAAAGAGGAAAAAAAAACAATGTCATAGCATATATCTTCTCTGACCACAATGAAATAAAACTAGAAATTAACAAACAGCAAGAGAAATTTCAGAAATTGTACAAGTGCATGAAAATTTGTCCTTGGGTGAAGAAATCAAATGAAAATCTTAAAAATTTCTTGAAACAAATGAAAATAAAAGCACAATATACCTAGAGCTCTTGGAGGCAGGCAAAGTAAGACTACAATAAAGTTTACAGCAATAAACAAAGTTTTAAAGAGATTTAAGAAAAAGATTTCAAATAACCCACAAGTGCAACTCAAAGACTTAGAAAAGAATGAATCTGGTTTACTGACAAGGCACTTGCTTATCTCTTAGCATGTGTGAGTTCCTGGGTTCAATCACCAATACCACCAAAAACACAACAAAACAAAAAAAGCAAGAACAAGTCAAGCCAAGTACAAAAGTGTTAGAAGAAAAGAAATAACCAAGGCCAAAGAAGGAATAAGTGAATTAGAAACAAATATAAAAAATACAAAAGATCAACAAAATAAGAAATTTTTTTTATTTTCATTGGTGATTATTTGTTTGTCCTTGGAGTCTCTGTAGCTGGATAAACGAAAAATTTTGGAGATTATACAGTTGTCCAAAATGTAACATGTACAATCTGATAGTATATCACCAACACCAATCAAATTAAGGACAGACTCACAGTTGTAGGAGTTTGCAGGTGATTTTGATGTGAACCATCCAGCAAACTGCACATGTAACCAAGGCATCAGCTGAGAGCCAAAGCCTTCGTGGAGTGTGAGAACGACCCTACCTGAACAACTCTGTGGCCGGGTTTTACCTTGACCCTTGTCCTATACTACTGACACCTATGAAATAGCAAGCACTATTCCTATGGGCTTTAATAATCAGAATCCTAGTTACAGAAAAGAGAGATTTCTACATTAGCTGACACTTTGTTTTTTGCTTTAAATATTTTCCTTTTCCTTTCCCCTTATTTAGCCTAAACTAACTCACCTAACTAGAGTCAACCACTAAGAAATGGTTTTGTCATTTCTGAATGTTTAATATTAAAGACTGTCTTGAGAATGGCATCATTTATTCTCTCTCTCGCTCTCTCTCTCTCTTTCTGTACAGGGGATTGAACACAGGGTCTTCACTCTCAGCTATATTTCCATCCCCTTTTTATTTATTTGAGACAGGGTCTTGCCAAAAGTTGCCCAAGCTGGGCTCAAACTTGTAGCTCTCCTGCCTCAGCCTCACAGAGGTCTGACTTATAGCCCAGGCAGGTCCTGAACTCACTACAGAGCCCAGGCTAGCCTTGTACTAGTAGCAATATTTCTGCTTCAGTCTCCCAAGTTCTGGGATTACAGGTGGTGCCACCATGCCCAGCTTATGAGGTGCTGGGGAATCTAACCCAGGGCCTTGCACTTGCTGGGCAGGCTCTTTAACTACTGTGCCATTCCTTCAGCTTCTTCTTCTTCCTTTTTTTTTTTAAGAAATAAAATGGGCAATGCTTTAGCGAGACAAATGAAGAAAAACTGAGAGAAGGTCCAAATAAAATCAGAAGTGAAAAAAACAGTACAACTGATACTACTGAAATGCACAGGACCACAAGGAACTAGAAGGAACTATAATACACAGCAATACATTGGAACCCCCAGAAGAAATGGTTTCTACACACACATAACCTACCAAAATTGAACCACAAAGACAGAAAAATCTGAGCAGACCAGTAAGTAATGAGACCAAATCAGTAACAGTCTCTCAACATCAACAACACTAACAACAAAGTCCAAGATCAGGTGGCTTCACTGCTGAATTTTACTAAGCCTTTAAATAAGAATGCTAACTCTTAAAGTATTCCAAAAAACTGAAAGACTAGGAACTCTTCTTGAACTCAGTGAGGCCAGCATTACTCTGCTGCCAAAACTAGACAAGCACACAACAGTAAAAAAGAAAACTACAGATCAATATCCCTAAAAAAGATGCCATAATTCTTAACAAAATACTAGCAAAACAATTCCAATAGCACATAAAATGGATTATGCACCGTAAGCAGGTGGAATTTATCCCAGTGATGCACAGGCAGTTCAACACACATGTATCAGTAAAGATTTTCACATCAACAAATGAAGAACAAAAACTTATGATCAGCTCAGTAGATACAGAAAAAGCATTTGATCTCCCATCCAAGTCCCATCTGACCCTGCTTAACTACTGAGATCAGACAAGATCGGGCACATTCAGGGTAGGATGGCTATAGACAAAAAAGCATTTGATAAAAATTCAATCTCTTTTCCTCATAAACACCTCAAAAACATAGTAGTTCCTTTATAGGAAGAATGCATATAAACATAAAAAGAGTTAGGGAATGGGGCTAGGGGCATAGTTCAGTGATTAGAGCTCTTACGTAGGAAGCACAAGGTGGATATTCAATCCCCCAGCACCACATAATAGCTGGGTGTGACGGTACACACATGTGATCTCAGCACTCAGGAAGCTGAGGTAGGATGATTGCTATGAGTTCCAGTCCTGCTTGTGCTATATAGGTCAGGACCAGTCAGGACTACAGAGCCAGATCCTATTTCAGTAAATCAATCAATAAATGCTAGATGAGAAACCCAGTCAACATCATGCTGAATGGAGAAAAGCTGAAATCCATTTTCTCTAAGATTAGGAACAAGGTAAAGATATGTACTTTTAATACTTCTAATCAAAATCGTACTGGAACTCTCAGACAAGTGAAAAGGCAAGAGAAAGAAATAAAGATCATCCAAGCAGAAAAAAGAGGAAACCAACTTATCTGTTTGCAGATAACCTCATTATATATATATATATATATATATATATATATATATATATAAAACAAATTCACCAAACTGTTAGAATAAACAATTTAGTAAGGTTGCAAGATACAAATCATTGTAAGAAATCAACAGTATTTTCCCCTATTTTATTGATATGTACAGGTGCAAAATTTAAAGTTTACATTGATCTTGAGCATTTGGTGCATATAAATATCATGGCAAAGTTACAAGACTTTCCCCTCTCTCCTTTTGCCTGCCCCCTAGTTCCCATTATTTTCCACATTAAGTTCCATGAGGTAATTGTTATCTGGGTTTCTCATATAAGAGAAACAATTCGATATTTCATCTTCTGCTTCTGACTCACTTCACTAAGCATGATGGTCTCAAGTTGCCTCCATTTACCTACAATAGCCTATCTGTTTTTATAGATGCACAGTACTCCATTGTGAATAAATACCACAATTTGTGTATCCATTGGTCTGTTTGATGGGTATCTTGCTGTCTTCCACATTTTTGCTATTGTTAGCTGTGAACCTATGTCAAACTATAATAAAGGTCAGGGATATAGCTCAGAGGTAGAGTATTCCAGGGTTCAAGCCATAGTACCATATACAAATACAAACACAAACATACACGCAAATAAAAAGAAATATTTTGAGTACCATGAATAATTGTACAATAAATTGAATAAATTAATAATGAAATGAAATTAATAAATTCCTAGAAACACAGAACATACCAAGACTAAACAAAAAATCCAAATAGGGGTTGGAGGAATGGCACAGCGGTTAAAGCACTTGCTCTGCAAGTGCAAGGCCCTGGGTTTAATTCCCCAGCACCACATAAAGCTGGGCATGGTGGCACACATGCCTGTAATCCCAGCACAGCACCTTGGAGGCTGAGGCAGGAGGACTGTCCTAACTCCAAGGCCAGCCTGAGTTACAGAGCAAGACTGTGTGCCAAAAAAAAGAAAGAAAGCAAGAAAGAAAGAAAGAAAAGGAAAGGAAAGGAAAAGGAAAAAGAAAAAGAAAGTCCAAGTAGGCCAACCAGGGACTGGAAGTATAGCTTAGTAGTTAAAGTGCTTGACTAGCAAGGGCTATGCAAGCGCTAAGTACTCTAGTTCGATTCCACAGCACCACATAAACTGGGCATGGTGGCACATGCCTGTAACCCCAGCACTCAGGAGGCTGAGGAAGACAGATTGGCCTGAGTCCAAGGCCAGCCTAGATTACATACATAGTGAGTTCAGTACCAGCCTGGACTACACAGTGAGACCCCACCTCAAAAAAAAAAAAAAAAAAAAAAAAAAAAAAAAAAAAAAGGCCAACCAAATTTGTGGCAAGACTAAGTCACCAAAAATCTTTCAACAAAGAAAAGCCCCGGACATGAGAGTTTCACTGGTAAATTAAATCAATTAAAAAAGAACTGGCATCGGAGCTGGAGAAATGGCTCAGTGGTTAAAGTGCTTGCCTAGCAAGCACTAAGTACCCAAGTTCATTCTCTAGCACCACATAAGCCAGGCCTGGTGGTGCACACCTGTAATCCAGCACTCGGGAGGCTGAGACAGGAGTATTGCTGCGAGTTCAAGGCCAGCCTGGGCTCCATAATGAGATCAGGACCAGCCTGGGCTATCGAATGAGACCCTGTCTCAAAAAAAGAAAAAAGAAAGAAAAGAAAAAAAAATAATTGGTACCAACTCTTCTCAAAACTTTCCTTCTAAAGAGGAACATCCCATAAACAGCAAGTTATTTACTATTATCAAAGCCAGATTTTAAAAAAAAGCCAGATAAAGATGTTACAGAAAAAATAAAACTACAGACGAGTATTCCAACGAGCACTAATACAACATTCTCATCAAAATACCAGCAAATCAGGTTCCAAAGTATATTAAAAAGATTATACAGCTCAGCCAAATGAGACTTACTCCTAGAATGCAATGAGTAATGATTCAATGTGCAAAAATCATCGTAGCCAGTGGTCATCTCAATCGAATATGCATGAACTACAGACTCACTAATATGTTAGCAAAGTATACTTGGGAATTTCTGCCCATATATATCTTTTTTGAACACTTTTCCATTCCCTTGTGACGTTTCCTTATCCTTTCCCTCTCCCATTCTCAGTGTCTCTGCCTTTTCCTAGCAGCCTATCACCTCTTTTCCTTCCCTCTCCCTTACATTAAGATCTTTTTGTGTACATACTTATGGGAATCTCCTGAGACATACCAACTGATACCCAATCTTCCGTATCCATTTCACTGAGCATACTGACTCAAAGTGACCCCCATTTTCTTTCAAATGCTTCATATCTGTATTTGTAGAAGCATAATATCCCATTCACATTTTCTTTCTCCATTCCTCTGTTGATGGGCATATAAGCTGTTTCCAGGATCAAACTATTATGAATTATGCTGCTATAAACATGGACATACATGTGATGTGTCCTTATGATATGACGGCTTTAGTTCTTTTGGGAAAATGCCCAGTAGAACTATGGCTGGGTCAAATGGGATACCTATTCTTAGCTTTCCAAGGCATCTCCACACTGCTTTCCATAACGGTTATACCTGACTACAGTCCTACCAACAGCACAGAAGTTATTTCTTTTCCCCAAAGCCTCACCAGTAATTGTTTTTAGAATTATTAATGGAAACCATTCTTACTATAGTGAGATGGAATCTCAATTTTGTTGTTTTTGTTTTGTTTTGAGACAAGGTTTCACTTAGTAGACCAACCTGGTTCCAAACTCACTATGAATCCCAGGCTGGCATTGAACTTAAGCAATTCTCCTGCCTCAGCCTCCCAAGTGCTGGATTATAGGCGTATGTCACCACACCCAGCTTACGTGGTACTGGGGAATCAAACCCAGGGCTCTGAGCTTGCTAGCAAGTGCTTTAACTACTGAGCTACTCCTCCAGCCCCAGGTCTATCTGGTTTTTTAAAAATCCTGTAGGTTTTGTTGTTTGTTTGGTACATAAATATTTACTATCCTTAGCTCTTCCTGTTGAACTGTTCCCTTTACCGAATGAAGTGCCCTTCGTTGTCTCTTCTGACCAGTTTTGGCTTAAAGCCAACTCGGTCAGTGATAAACATCACTGCCCTGATTGTTTTCACCTACCTGTTGAATGGAATATGCAACTCCCAGCTTCAGTCTACGCTTGTTGTTGTGGGTAAGGTGGGTCTCTTGCAGGCAACATATACAGCTGGGTGGGTTTTTAAATCCAGTTTGCCAATCTATGTCTTTTGGCTAGTTGAAGCCATTGACATTAAGAGTTAGAATCATCCTTTGTAAGTATGGAGACTCATCATTATTCTAACCTTTAGATGTTGATTTCCTTCTGTTTATCTGTTTCCTCTGTTAAATGTATTCTTGCTTTGGGTTGGTTTATTGTGTTTATTTTCTTTACCTCCATTCAGAAGAACCCTAAGAATTTTTTGTAGCCCTGGTTTAGTTCTCACAAACGTCTTCAAGTTTTCTTTATCATGGAAGGTCTTCATTCCCTTGTCAATTCTGAAGGATAGCTTTGCAAGATATGGAATTCTTGGTTGACAGTTATTTTCTCTTAGGGCTCTGAAGACTTCACTCTCTTTTGGCTTTCAAGGTTTGTGTTGAGAAGTCTGCTATTATTCTGATAGGTTTGCCTTGGTACATTACCTGTTGTTTTTCTCTTTATAGTTTTTAGGATGCTTTCTTTGCACTGAATGACTAATTTATTATGATGTGTCTTAGGGAGCTTCTGTTTTGATACATGTAGTTGGTATGTGGTATGCCTTCGTCATTTGTGTGTCCATTTTTGTTCCTATATATGGGAAGTTTTTTCTTGATTTCATTAAATAAATTTCTTGTTCCTTAATTTTTTTGAGGCAGGGTCTTGCTCTGTAGCCCAGGATGGTCCTGAGCTTACTATGGGGCCCGGGCTGGCCTTGGACTCACAGCAGTCCTCCTGCCTCAGCCTCCTAAGTGCTGGGATTACAGGCATGCACCACCACACATAGCTTATGTGGTGCTGGAATCAAACTTGGGTACTTAGCACTTACTTTAACTTTGATTTCCATTTTTTCTTTATTCCTGTACTTCTAAGATTAAGCTTCTCTGAGTCATCTGCTAGTGTCTGTCAGAAACCATTTTTGCACTGGCATCATGTTATTTGAACATCGTTAAGGGACTGGTTGACAATTTTCATCATGTCTTCTAAATCTGACATTCTGTCCTCACTCTGAATCATCTCCTGATGTTCTGCCTGCATCTTTTCGTATTTTTGAACTCTTCAGTAAATGTGTCATTCATTTCTTGTACTGACTTTTGTAGTTCTACTAGCCTTGCATTTGTTTCCTGCTTATTTATCTTTTTAAAACTCACTAAACATCTTTAGAGGGTTGTTTGCACCTGTATTATATTCTTTCAGAAGCTTAATTGTCCTATTTTCAAGACTAGACTCTTCCTCTAGACCCACCTAGGCCTCCCTTGGTGAACTTAGGTTTTTTGAGACATCTTGTCATACAAACACATGGTTTGCTGGCTCGAGATGGTAGCTGTCTAGGCAATCTACGCATTCTGATGGATTCAAGATTATGTCATTGCTGGCTCTTGCACTACCCAATGGGTGCCTACTCCACAGCGTGGGAAGCTGGGGGGTTACTCCATGAGGGCCCTCCTTCTCTGTAAGCTCAGACTCATGAGATGCCTCTTGGACTACCCTGAGGTTTTTTGCCACTCTGGCCACCACTGTCAGTTTTGCCCCTTCTCTTCTTTTCTCAACTTTTCTAGATATCTGACTGAGGTATCAGGAGTGTGGAGTCTTAAGCCCCTGCCACCCTCTCATGCTCACCTCCCAAATTCCCTTCTCCAGCTCCCTCAATCAGTTTCCAACTGGTGTTGGGCTGCTTCCAGCTATTATGGAACACCAGCAGTGAGGGGCAGCAGCAGTTGTCATGGGAGCAAGATGGTATATATGTGGCAGTAGCAAGTCAGTACACGGGCCTGACAAGGGTATCAGCCCACCCTGTTTTGTTCCCTCTTTACCAAATGTCTTGCATTTGGGGGCAGCGACCATACAGCCTGCCTGGCCCTACCACCTGTGCCCTGAACTTGAGTCCCTGGGTTTTGAACTGCTGGTTTTCCTTCCCTGTGCCACCAGCCTGTTGCCATGAGTGGCTTTTGCTAGCATTTCCAAATCAAGAGTGTTGCTGAGCCAGGAAACAGCAGCAGGACAGTTTGTGGCATGAGATACAGCCCACCCCTTTGCTTCCCTCACCCCCTCATGTGTAGCATCCTGGGTGTGGAAGCCCTGGTACTCTGTTGGTACTACTTAGCCCACCTCCTTTGCTCTGCTCACACAGTGAGATTTCACCCCTTGCCTGGTGTCCCTAGATTGCAATTGTGTGCTTATTCCTATGGCTCCAGCTGGTACTCAGCAAAGGTAGGAGTACTGCTTCCCAAGCCTGCCCTGGCCCAAGATGGCTCCCACCTGCATCCTACTGCTAGGTTATCATGGCATTCCTCAGCCAGGCACTATAGGCCCAGATCCAGTTCTCTGAAATTAAGCCAGCTGCTGCCTGTTGTGAACCCCACAGCAACCTGTGTATCCTGCCTCATTCTCTCCCTGAGCCATGGGATCCCTCAGTTTAGCTGCTGGGATTGAGGGCAGGATCTGCTGTGTTTATGATCCAATGTGTGCATTCATTGAGGTGTTCCTCTGGTGTGCACTGTCCTAGAGTTCCTTTTGTGTTTTACCTCAGATCCTTGGATTCTGGAGCAAACCTGAGACAGCCTCTCCACTTCCTGTTTGCCACTCTGGCTGCTTTCATTCAGGGTTATTTTCCTGGTGCCCTCTACTTGTGCCTTCTTCAGTTTTCTATATGTGCAGCCTTTAGCCTGCATGCAGTAGGATGGGCAGCTTGGTTCCCTGGAAGGTCCAGTCTGCGGATCTCAGTTTTTGCAGCTTCTGGCCTCAGCAGAACATTTGGCTGGCCAGTCAGGTTTGGGAATGTCCTATCCTGCATCCTGCCACTGAGATTTGCTGCTGCCATGGACATAACCAGAGCTGCCAACATTATTGCTGTGATTCGCCGTCACAGTCTGCTGCAATTTCTCTTTCTGTTTGTGCAGTTTTGTTATCTGATGCTTTACTGTTACTCAGAGATAAGCACTTTAGGAATGTACCTACTCTATCTCAGCTTTCAGGCTTGCCCTATGTGGACTAAATAGATGCCATATTCCCAGCAGCACCCCCCTCAATACCCTTACGTGATTAAAAAAACAATAAACTAGAAGAAAATTAGTTCAACATAATAAAAACTACGTATAAGAAGCCCATGGAAAGCATCACACTCAGTGTTGAAAAACTGGGGCTGGCAATGCTGCTCAGTGGTAGTAGAATGCTTGTAAGCTTCGGGTTCAGGGGGTTGGAAGCAACTAAACTAAAAGCTTTTCCTCCAATATAAGGAGTATAGCAGGAATACCTACTTTCACTACCTCTATTCGACATAATACTGTAAGTTCTAAGCAGAGCAATTGAGCAGGAATAAACGCATCCAAATGGAGAGGAAGAAGTAACATTATTTTCGTTCACAGAAAATATGATCTTATATAAAGAAAACTTCAAAGATTATACAAAAATATTGTTAGAACCAATAAAAAATCATCAAAGTAACAAGATACAAAAAAGTCAACACTCACAAATCAGTTGCAATCTACACCTTAATGAATTAACCAAGTAAGTGAAAGAATTATGTAATGAAAATTATAAAACATTACTGAAAGAAATTAATGTAAATAGAGACCTATCTTAATAACAGGCTGGAAGACTTAAGGTGATACTACTACTAAAACTTACCTACAGATTGAATGTAATCCCTATGAAACAGTCTACAGGTTGAATGCAATACCTATGAAATAGAACTGTTGCAGAAATAGGAAAATTATCCCCAACACACGGAATCATAAGGTACACTAAATAAGCCAAACAGTTCTGACAAGGAATAACAAAGATAGAGGACTCACACTTCCTGAATTCAGAATTTACTACAAAACTACAGCAACTTTTTGGTCAGTTTTCCCACTGCTTGGCTCAATGGAAGTGAGCTTGAATTTGGCTCAGAGTTTCTGAGGTTTCACTCCACAGTGGCGGGCTCCAAGGCAGAAACATCGTGGCAGAAGGGTGTGGTAGTGCAAAACTGTTCACTTCCTTGTCGACCAGAAGCAGGGCAAAGGAGAAGAATGCCAACAAGAGACCCATGTGCCAAAGGCAAGCCCCTGGTGACACACCTCTACCTGGGCCCACCTCCTAACAGCATATTCAGCTATGAAAATCAATGGGCTAACACACTGATGATGAGCAGAGCACCCCCATAATCACCTCTTGAGAGGTCTCTTAATCCAGTCAAGTTGGTAATTAAGATTCACTAGCACAGTTAACAGTACAGTACTGATTGAAAGATAAAGGTACATACCAATGTATTAGACAGCCTAGAAACAACCCATATATTATTATTTATATACTTATTTATATAAAATCTAATGACATTTGACAAGGACACCAAGACTATTCAACCAGGAAATAAGTCTTTTCAATAAATGGCACCAGGAAAACTGTATATCCACATGCAAAAGAATGAAGAGAGAGCCTTATTAATTTAAAATGGATGCATGATCTAAATGTAAAACCTAAAACAATAGAACTTACTATTTTTACCACAGTTTCCTTTTGAACAAGTTATCAGACGAAAACCTAACAATGCTAAATCTGGTACTAACACCTTAGATATAACATCCATGGCAAAGAAAACAAAAATTGTGTGTGTGTGTGTGTGTGTGTGTGTGTGTGTGTGTATTATATATAAACTAGACTTCATGAAAACAAAAGACTAGTGACACAATATGAAGGCAATCCCCAAAATGTGAAATTTTTGTGTTCATACAGTTACTCATGTATGATAGGCAAGAATTCAGCCACTGAGCTACATCCTCAGCTCATTTAAAAAAAAATTTGACAAGACATTTATATCTAATATATAGAGAAAGTGCCTTACTAGGAGAATCCAACTCAAAAATAAGCAAGAACTTGAACACATATTTCTCCAAAGATGACACCTGAACAGCCAGTAGGTACATGAAAAGATGCTCAACATCACTAATCATCAGGAAAATGCAATTCAATACTAACATATCTTCTCATACCCACTAGATTGGCTAATACAAAAATAAGTAGGTGCTGGCAAGGAAACAGAACACTTTTACATTGTTGCTAGAGATGTAAACAGTATAGCTTCTGGGGGAGGAAAAAAATTAAACACAGAAGTACTATATGACCCAGCAATCCCATCTCTATGTACATACCCAAAAAACCTGAAAGTACGCCTTCAAGAGACATTTATACTTAACATATTCATCCAGCATTATTTATATTACCTAAAACATAGAAACAACTCCAACTTCTATTGATAGATGAAAGGTTAAGCAAAAGGTGTATTCAAAAAAAGATAAATACTATGTTTCCCTTAAAATGAGATACATGGAATAGTCAAATTCATAGAGAAGGAAAGTAGAATGGTGACTGCCAGGGGCTGGGAGAAGAGGGAGGGGGGAGTTATTACCTAATGGCTTCAGAGTTTCAGTTTTGCAAACTAAGAGTTCTAGAAACAGATGGCAGTAATAGTTGCACAATAGGAACATATATATTTAATACCACTGAACTGTATACTTAAAAAATGACTAAGATAGTAAATTTGATGTTAAGTACATTTTATAATAAAAATTTTAAGAAAAATATAAATTACCACATAATCCACCTATTCCACCCTAGTTCTACACTCAAAAGAACTAAAAGCAGAAACACATATTTGTATACCAATGCTTAGAAAGGCATAATTCACAATAGTTTCTATAGTTTGGATCTTAAATGCTTCCAAAAGGCCTTCTGCATTAAAGGCTTGGTCCCCAACCCATAGTATTACTGGCAGTGATGGAACCTTTAACATGTGAGGCCTGGTGGGAGGAAGTTGGGTCATGGGATGTGGCCTTGAAGAAGATATTGGGACCCCAGTCACTTCCTCTTTCTTTTCCTTTCCACCTGTGAGGTGAATAGCGCTTCCTCGGTCATGCATTCCCACCAGGATATACTGCATGACCACAGGTCCACCAGCAAAAGGGCCAACTGACCATGAATCAAAAGCTTCAAAACTAAACCCTTCTTTTGAAGTTGATTCTGTCAGATGTTTTGTTACAGTAATGAGAAGCTGACTCATACAGAAGTCAAGGTAGAAACAACACAAATATCTATCAATTGAAAATTAGGTAAATATAATGTGGTATTTAAAACGGAATACTGTTGGGACTTCCAGTCAACAGAGTAACAGTAACAGACCTGCATAATGTCTCCTCATTGACCCACTTAAAAAGTCAAGAGTTTCGTTAGAAAATGCGTGTTCAACGTAGCTAGGGAAGAGATAATCATCCCAATAACTGAAAGGAGGACAGGAAAAGGTCAGAAACTCTGAAGAAACATTGAAAGCAGAGGAAAAAACCCCAGCAGCCCAGGAAAATGCCACAGGCTGACTGCAAACAGCTGGGAGCTGCAGGCAGCTGCAGATGGAGGAAAACTCGCATGGAGACCGGAACATCTGATGGAGCTGGGACAGAAGGGAGCACCCCAACAACTGTCCGGAGGGCGCAGGAAGGTCAGAAATCCTGAAGTCATATTGGAAGTGGAGGAAAACGGCAGCCAACTCGGCACGGCCTGAGCTGCAGGCATCCACAGATCACAGACGGTGGCAAGTCTGGAGCCAGAACCTCAGCCTGAGAGACAACCAGCCAGAGACAGCAAAACCATGAGAAAATGTGGTAATACTTCTACAAAAAGACCTGACACCCCAGAATATGATACCAGGGATACTGAAATTGCAGAATCCAAAGATGAAAATGGCAAAAATGATGGAAACTTCCTGGCCCAGAAATACATTGAATTAAAGCAGGAAATGAAACAGATAATGCAAGAGCTATGCCAAGACATAGCTAAGCTAAAAGCAAGCCTTGAAAAGCAATTAGAGGAAAACAAAAACCGATATAAACCAGAAGATAATGAAGACAATACAAGAAATTAGAGAAGAACTTCTAGAGCCTAGACAAAGGTGGGGGATTACAGGACCTGAGAGAGTAGCCCCACCCTTCTTCCCCCATTTGGTTTTCTGCCTGCCATACCATGAACAGCTCTTTCTCTGGCTGCTGCCTCTACCACATGTTTCCACCACTGCCAGACACCCATAAATGAACTATGACCTTCTGAAACCATAAGCTAAAATAAATCTTTCCTCCATTAAGTTGTGGATGTTGGGTATCCTGTCCCAGCAATGAGTAAGTTACTAAGACAGGTATTACTCAGGATTAAACAAAAGAACAAAATTACCATATATGTGAAACTATATATGAACCTTCTAAATATTGCTAAACTAAGCCAGAAATAAAATACAAATATTGCATGATTTCATTTGCACGAGGTAAATACGATAGTGAAATTAATAAGAAAGTAGGCAGAATACTGTTGGAGGCAGAGAAAGTTATTGTTTAATAGGTGTGGAGTTCAATATGGGATAACAAAAACTTACTGGAGATGGATGGTAGCAACACTGCACAATAATGTGAATATACTTAATGTCACTGAGCTACTTGATCAAAAAAGATTAAAATGATAAATTTTAGGTTATGCAATTTTAAAATAAAGTCAGATAGATTGATACTATAGTTTGGGATCTGTAATGTTCCTCAAAAACCTCATGTTTAGTTTTGGGTGTTGTGGCATAATGGAACCATATGTTAAGAGGTGGGCCCTGGTCAGAAGGAATAGAACACGGGGGCTTGACCTGGGAGGCTATGTACCCATCCTGCTCTTCCTTGCTCACGTGGCTTCCTGTCTGCTGTGCTATCAATAGCTTTTCCTCTTCCTGGGCCTCTGCCATGTGCCTCCACCATGGTAGCTACCCATGAACCAACTCAGACTTTCTGAAACTGACAGCTAAAATAAATCTTTCTTCCCTTAAGTTGTAGATGTTGGGTATTATGTCCCAGCAACAAAAATGTAACTAAGACAATCAATTTTAATTTTTGCTAAGCAAAAAAAATTTCTACAATGCTCATCTAATAAGGAGGCCAAGAGGAAAAATGTGACAGGGAATACAATGTAAACTATAAGTGGATAAGCAAAAGAAAAATAAGTCCCATTTCCTTAACCAATTTTGAAAATCTGAACTGTCCATATTCCTTGTTTCTAAGGTAAGGGGGATGAGGTACTGATCTGTACTACTATGCCATATTTCTTTCAACACAGGATCAGAACTGATTCAAAATTATTTACAAAAAGCAATGTATTAAAATTCAGAAAACCCTCACTCCTACCATGAAAATACAATAAACATAACAAGTATTCACAGTCCTAATAGGAAAATGTCTCACTTGCTCTTTCAGACTAAAAGCTGAAAGCCCACTCCTGTCTCCAAGGACAGAAGAATGAATGCCAGGCTGTGAGAAGTGGCCACGGCTGGGTCCTTCCTACAGCTGGCACACCCCAACTGCAGCCACGCTCCGCTGGTCAAACACCAGCACCTCTTAAAGCTGTTTGGAGAGCCAGAAGGATTCCTTTCTAAAGGACTCTGCTTTAAGAAACTGAAAATTTTCTTCTAAAATTTGGAAGAAACACATGATTCTTAAAGATGCACAATTTCTTAGGAATACAGACTTTGTGAAGCACACAAATGTGAGGGTGGGGTACACACTCAGCAATAAAAGTAGAAACCTGTAATTAATTTTTCTTTCCTTTTTTGGAGGGGAAATACTATGATCTTCACTCTAAACTACCTCTCCAGCCCCTTTTTATTGTTTATTTGAGACAAGGTCTTATAAATTCCTAAACTGTTCAGGATGGTTTTGAACTTGTAATTGTCCCTCTTCAGAGTTTCAAAATGCTTGGATTAGAGGCGTGTGCCACTGGGCCCTACTCTTCCTTTCAATTTTTAGCAAAAATGAAGCAAATATATAAAGTACAGGAAAAGTGTTTGTGGGGGGAGAGGGCTTGACATAATAATGCCAGGACTTTTCTTGCTCAAAGGAGTCACTCACCATGCAGGTGTTAACTTGTGGTTTCCTGGAAGGATTACACACCTTGTGTTCCAAGGAGTAATGGGAAACAGAACTATTTATGCTGGGAAAACACTCTGATCAGATGGAAAGTTCTCACTCACTAGTAGGTAAAAACGCCACAGTAAGAATGTTAACTTGTAACGATAGTATCTAAGAACAAAGTCAGTTTTAGAAAAACAACAGAATTTTTACACCTGAGGTCTACTAGTAAGGAAGACAATCTCAACTTCTACTCATATTATGTCCAATGAAAAGCAAATACGAGCAAAGCATTTTTTCATAGGGAGTTAAGATCCGAGGTACTGTCACACACGAGAGCCTCTCAGTCTTTGATAGTAAACCGAGAAACTGCAGAACCACTGCCTCTTTTTTCTCAAGCTACTTGCATGAGACAGAAGTTCCATGGATCTACACATCCACTCCAGACTCTCAAACAGGAAGCACATGTTGAAAAAAGAGGAACCTCTACTGGTACGTTAGCTGGTGACAGCAGTTTACAGTAAAGTGTTTCTGAGGTAGAAGCCAAAGAACACCTGTGGCAAAGTCTAATCTCCACTGTCACCAGGAGTGTTTGTGGGGCAAAGTACTATGGCATAATTTTCTTTTCTTTCAGTTTTGTTGTTGTTGTTGTTCTGTTTTTGAGAAAGAGTCTCACTCTGAAGTCCAGGCTAGTACTGAGCTCACTACATAGCCCAGGCTGACTTGGAACTCACGGCAATCCTCCTGCCTCAGTGCTGGGATTAGAGGTATGCATCAACATGTCCAGCTAATCCTCAGTGTGATGCTAGGGAATAAAATGCAGGCCTTGTGCATGCTAGGCAAGCCCTGTAATCACTGAGTGGCCCCCACAGCCCCCTTCCTATTTTTCTTCTTGTAGTACCGAGGATTGAATCCACGGCCTCTGTACTGATGTACAACCTCATCCCCTTTTTAATTTTGAGGCAGGGTTTTACTAAGTGGGTAAATTGTCCGGGTTAGGCTCAAACTTCCCACCCTGCTGCCTGAGCCTCCTAGAGTGCTGAAGAGCTGAAATTACAAGCATGTGTCACCACACCCAGCTAAGACTTTCATCATTATACTTTTTTTTTTTTTTTGAAGATAGGGTCTTGCTCTATAACCCAGGTTGGTCCTGAACTCATTATATAGCCTAGGCTAGCCTAGAACACCAAGCAACCTTCCTGCCTCAGCCTTCTGAGTGCTGGGATTACAGGAAACTGTCACCATGTCCATATTACATGGTGCTAGGGAATCAAACTCAGGGACTTGCACTTGTTAAGCAAGCACTCTAACTGCTGTACTATTCCTCCAGTCCCCTTCATCATTACACTTGACTAGGTAGCCAAAAACTTAACTCTAGAGCTTTTACAGTGATTCTGTGAACCACCTACCACCCTTTACTAAATTCTTCATCTTCTTAAATAGCCAGAAAAATCTGACTGATAGACTTAACCTCAACTTCCCTATCAGCTCAGTAAAAGAGAGGTAATAATATACACTGTAAAAGTAACTGGAAATACTGAGTATTAACTTGCATGTTACTGTAAATAATTGTAAACAATAAGCCACACGTTAATATAACTCACTGATTTGTATGTCAGGCACAATATAAAGCATTTTACATTTCATGAGTAACAAACACAAGAACTAACATTTAATGGTGGCACTCTCTGAGTCAAGCATTGAGCTACACGTGCTACAATTTTATCTGGTTTAACTTTTGGGTAGACCTCTAAGTAAGTAAAGTTAGAGTAATAACAATCATGATTTAATGATCACAATGATGGAAATAATCCTCGAATTAACAGAAGGAAAAAAATGTTGATTTTCAGTGACAGAAATATTGCCAACCATGAGAGATGTAGAGTGTCACCAATTCTTGAGACTCCAGTGTCCATGACTTGGCAACTTATTTGGAGAACTTAAAATATCTCTTTCCTTTTAATCTATGCTTAAGCCAGTTTTGCTTATTTGAAGTTTGCTAACACTTTGCACTCAACATGTTTTCAGTAACAGTATCACTTATTTATGATTGTCCTTCCCTTTGGGAGCTGCATCTCTGGAACACTTGTGATTAAGGGTTTGGGGGGGGGGGGCATTTGCCACAATACCTTGTGTATTGTCATTGAAATTCCTGTTCTCTCCCCAGTCACCTATCAAGGTCCTTGAGAGAAGGCGTCATGGGTCACTACTTCTGATGTATGAATTAGCTCTCCCTGTGTGTCTGCTGCTTCACCTGATAAGGACTGCTCACATTTCGATGAGTTTTGCCAACAAAACTTGCTTGCTACTGTTAGAGTATGTCCCTTTAAAAATTCAGGTACTATGGCTGGAGGAATAGCACAGCAGTTAGAGTCCTTGCCGAGCAAGCACAAGGCCCTGAGTTCAATTCCCTGCACCACAAAAGTCAGATGTGGTGGCACATACCAGCACTCCGGAGGCTGAGGCAGAAGGATTGTCATGTGTTCAAAGCCAGCCTAGGTTACAGATTGAGTTCAGGACCAGCATGACTATAGGGCAAGACCCTGTCTCAAAACAAAAACAAACAAACAAAAATTCAGGTACTAGCCAGGCCCAGCAGTGCAGCCTGTAATCCCAGCATTCTGGGAGGCACAAACAGGAGAAATCCAAGTTCAAGCCTTGCCTGGGAACTTAACAACTTAGTAAGAACTTGTTTGAAAATAAAAAAAAAAAAAAATTTAAAGTGAACTAGGGCACACTGCAAAGGCCCTAGTACTGGAAAAACAATTCTGCTATTGCCAATATAATGGTATCAGGAGAGATCATCCTGTACTGTAGTAAGGCTGGTCCTGAACTCACTACATAGCCTATGCTGGACTAGAACTCCTGGTTATAGACCTGCATTCTAGGATTAAAGCATGCACCATCACATCCAGCTATTAAGTGGTGCAGGGGGATTAAACCCCCCCCCCCCAACCCCCAGCTTCCTAGGCAAGTGCTCTAATCACTGAGATACGCTTCCAGGCCTAAGAGGTGGGGCTTTTTAAGGGTTGCTGTGTGCTTTTCTCAAGAAATGGGGTTCAGTGTGCTTATAAAAGGTCTTGATGAAGTGCATTCCCTTTTTTGACCTTCTGTCTCTGCAGAGTAAGTAAGGACATAGCATTCTTCTCCTTCATTCAAGGGATCACCTCGAAAGCAGACTAGAATCTCACAAGACAACAAAACCCATGAGTGCCTTGATCCTGGGCCTTCCAGACTCTTGAACAAGAAGGAATAAATTTCTGTTCTTTATAAATTATCCACTTGGAAGGTAGGAAAAGGAGCAACAGACTGCTAGGAAAGGGAAGAATCCTGGGGAAAGGGGGGGGGGGGGGGGGGGGGGCAGGGGATGTAGGGCAAGCAAGGGTAAAAGGTTAAGAGGGAGAGACAAACAGGCCAAAAGCAATGTAGATGGTCACTGTCTCCCCAAGTTATATGTTTCCAATGTGCTGTTGAATCTGTTGTTCATGTATAAAAATTAAGAAATTATTCACTCGGGTATTTTGTTATAGCAACACAGAGTAAGCGTGCTAGTGCTCTCTTGGGACTTAGCTATAGCTTCTTAATCACTTCCAAATGGCTCCAGTGCCCAATTACTTCATTCTACTCTCCCTTAAGCAAAGTTATGAATTTAAATTTATTTCACTTTTAAGCAGAGACATACATTCTGTTCACATCTCTAAAGAAATGAACTCATTCCTGTCTCTGAAATAAGCTTACGTCACCCATATTTGAAGATATGTAAGTACTGAATGAGTCCTTATCCATAAATCACTTGACTTTAGCCTTTGGAACATTCAGCAAAGGCAGTTTAATGGAACTACAAGATCAAAGTGATACCATAGGTAAACAAAACCAAGCATGGAACTTTGCTCCTTTCCCTTGACAACTACATTAAAATGTCCACAGAATATGTCACCACTAAGTCAAAGGTTGATTGACCTTGGGTAATTAAATCACTCGTTCATCAGTTCATCAGGTCCATTAGTCGGTTCTCCAACCCCTGGCCCCCAAGTTCAGTGTGATAACATACCTGAATCCCTCTGCAACCATAAATCAAAAGATTCCTAGCTCAGGGTGAGTCAACAGGTTTCCATATTCTGAATCCACTGAGCCTACGTGTCATTGCCTTTGCTGTAGAAGACAGAGAGGTTATAAAAGTTCAAACTTTTCCACTCCTTAAAACACACAGCTATGAAAAAATGCTCCTTTATGGAACATGTTGGCTGTAATACTTGGGAAGAAGAATATGTAATTATTTGTGACTCTTTTTTTCATTCTGTGCTTCAGATTCCCCAGAAGCAGGAAGGCACTCCCCAGGAGGCTCCAGAAAGATGGGCTACCACAGGAAGGGATCTTCAATGTGCCCAAACCAAGGGGAGAACAGCTGGGATAGGCGCAGAGAAACACACAAGGTTGGCACACCTCCCACGATGACGCCCACACTACCAATGTGCTTCAACAACCGCGGCGTCTAACACCACACACGGGTTTTGAACAAAAATACATTTAATGATAAAATTAACCTAACAAAAGTCAGAAAAACAGACTTGCAAACCGGTTACACAGTTTTTTAACTTTAGTTTTTTCTGATTCTGGAAATCTAGCCCCAGGGCCTTCACAATGAGCTATACACCCAGCCCACTTTTTTTTTTATTTTTAAGAAAGAGTCTTGCTAAATCTCTAAGGTGCCCAAGCTGATCTCAAACTGGCCATCCTCCTGCCTCAGTCTCCCAGAGTGCTAGGATTATAGGCCTGCAACATAAGGTCAGCTTAGGCTTTATAATTAAACCTGACTTTAAATTCCTGTTCTGTCTTTAATAGCTGTCTAACAGGAAGGGTCTTTAACAAAACTTTGAGCTGCAGCACCCTGTTTGGGCAAACGAGGAAAAGTTACACCAATAGTTACAAGGATTAAATGAGTTAATATATGTACCATCTTAAAAAAAAAAAGAGGAAAGAAGAAAAAGGGTTGATAGTGTGATGGGCAAGTGGACTGTGCACACATAAACCACTTCTTACACAAGACTTTTAAATAGTAGTATCTAAGCAATTTACAACTTTTCTATCCACCAAGTATAAAAATACAAAGTTTTTCTATCTCACCAATAGTCACATATATAATTTTCACTAAAAACACAGGATACATTATATATTAACAGGAAACCAAGACTTTAAAAAAAATCAAGCACATATTTATTTTCAATTTAATTGTAGTAGAAAACAAAATTTTAAAGTTTTAAAAAAATTTTTATTGTAATATCAAAGAAAAAACGGGTTGCAAAGTAGACATAAAAAGTCCCTCCCAACTCTGAAGGTTCTATAACCCTTAACACTGCAATATACAACCACCCCTGGTGTCCATGGCAGGGTAAAGTTTCCCCTCAACAATGTCCCCTATAAAAGGAGGGTCTCCATACAGGTAAAAGAGAGATCATCCACTCAGTTCAAATATGAGAGACACTGAAATCATGGCTCATGTGATTCTGAAG
This sequence comes from Ctenodactylus gundi, assembly GCA_004027205.1. Lineage (NCBI taxonomy): Eukaryota > Metazoa > Chordata > Mammalia > Rodentia > Ctenodactylidae > Ctenodactylus > Ctenodactylus gundi. Next base: position 43,102 of record PVKB01004034.1, read on the forward strand.
CAGGTTTCGTTTTCTGTCTTCCCCTCTATAAACACTTTAACTTTTTTTTTTTTTTTGAGACAGGGTCTCGCTCTGTAGCCAGGATGGTCCTGAACTCACTGTATAGTCTAGACTACCACTGACCTCATGGCAATCCTCCTGCCTCAGCCTCTCGAGTGCTGGAATTACAGGAGTGCACTACCACACCTGGCTTTATGTGATGCTGGGGAATCAAACTCGGGCAATTGCCTTGCTAGGCAGGTGCTCTAACTGCTGTGCCATCCCTCTTGTCCATGGATACGTTACCTTTATCTTTTCAATCTATGTCCATAAACTTTTGCTGACTTACAGAAACCTATCTCACAGATATTCAAATTCACAGATAAAAAATTCAGGTGAAGACTTGTATATCAAGTTTTTTTTTTTTTTTTTTTTTTTAAAGATAGGATCGTGCTAACTCACTGCACTGGGCTTGAACTTGCGATCTTCCTGCCTCAGCCTCTCAGAGGGCTGACTATAAGTGTGCACAACCATGCTCAGCTTATACCAAGATTTTTTACTCCACTATTATTTCCTCCAATGTCCTCCAGTAAAAGAATGATTAAATATATTTAGACAAAGAAATGTTACATAGCTATTTAAAAAGACAGTATTTTCAAATAATATTAGTGACATGAGAAATGTTCTCAATATCTCAATATGTCAAGTGAAATTGTAATGAAAAATCAAGTTCAGTATGCTTTAAGTTAATATTTGCTTAATATATGTCCACACTATAACTAAATATATAGAAAAATGATAACAATGGCTTATATAGTGGAATTTGTATTTTCTTCTTTTTGTAATTGTTTTCCCACTTCTCTGATCAGAAAAAAAATGAGTTAAAAGCTATGGTACATTATATTAATTTGTAACTTGGAAAACAAAAACAATTCCTTTAAAAGGAGGAAATCTGGTATAAAAAAAAATCAAATTTGCACCTGACCCTAATGTTTAACTAAGTTGCTAAGTACTGTGCAATCTTTAAATGTGTCAGTAAACAAAGAAAAAAAAAACAGCTGGGACAATATCTAGTTTTATTGAGGATATAGAACAACAGGAACTCATGTACCTAGATAGTAAGAATATACATCAGCAAGGTCACTTTGCAGAGTAAGCTGACTATATCTAATAAAGCTGAAAATGTGTGCCCTACTAAAGAGAAATGTATCCCTAGTCACATATCCTAGAGAAAATTCTCATGTGCGGGCAAAAGGAGATGTAAGATGTATACTGCAAAACTGTTTAATACTGAAACAACTGGAAACCACCTGTTATAGTTTGGATCTGGAATGGAATGTCCCCAAAAAGCCTCATGTATTTGGAAGGTGACTCAATGGGGGAAGGGGGGATGCAATTGATTTCCTGAGCTGCTAAGAGGCAGCACCTGCTGGAAGGGGTAAGCCACTGAGGAACGACCTGAAGGCCAGAATTCCCTTACTAGCTCCGCCCTATGTTCTCTCCTTCACTTATTCTGCTTCTGGCTTGCCATATCGTGAACAGCTTTTCTCCAGCTAGAGCTCCTACTATGTATGTACTTTGAACACTGCCAACCATCTGTAAATGCACTGAAATCTTCTGAAACTGGGAGCTAAAATAAACCTTTCCTTCTTAAGTTGTAGGTACCAGGTATTGTGTTCCAGCAAATGAGAAAGTGACTACAACATAATCCAAATATTCAGTAATAAGATAACAAAGATACTATATTCATTCAATGGAATACTATACAGTAGTGAAAACATGGTAGGTTATCAAGATAAATAAATCTCAAAAATATGACCAAAAAAGAAATGCAAATATATATGAAGGATACAGACAGTAGAATATAACTTATACAAAGTCAAACACAATGAAATAATATTGCTTAAGTACATACCTTATTTAATACTTCATTTGGTCAGTTTTTAGCTAACATTTGGCTAATGTTTATGCTTAGTTTTCCAAATAAATCATTTATTTGTCTTAGTTATTCATTGCTGTGTCAGGATATCTGACATTCACAACTTAAGGAAGGGAAGATTTATTTTAGTTCACAGTTTCAGAAGGTTTCACACAGTCCATTCATGAGTAGCTAGTAAAGGTGGAAGCACATGGTAGAGATCTAGGAAGAGAAAAGCTCTTCGTGGCATGGTAGACAAAAAGCCAAGTGAGAGGGGAGTAAGTTCACGTGTGGAGAGTAAGGCAAGGCCAGAGCTTCGCCATTAAGAAATTCTAACAATGTTTCTTGTTTCTTCCTGTACTGAGTTCACGCTGCCAGTTGGGCCCCCACACCTACAGTGGGTGCCCCTCCCTCACTTGCTGGCAGGTCAGTACTACAACCCAAAAGTTCTGCACAGGGTGTCCCCCCAACCTCAGCAAGTTGACACAGGTCAAGCCCCAAGCATCTGCCTCTTCCAGCCAGGCCTCACCTCCCAACAGTGCACAGTTACAGACATATTCCGCTATATCCAAATACAGGAGGCTTTGCAGGGATATTCCAGATCCAGACCGTATTACTTTCACAAAGTTCAGATGAATGGAAAACCACCAACTTAGGTAAGTTCTTGGGAAAAATGGATGATAACACCTAGAAGCCACAATGAAAGCAACAGGTGGCAGTGTACCCAAGTTACTAGCTAAGGGTAGGGTCACAAGCCTAAGCCTACAAAAATGACATTAAGTACTATAATTCAATACACATATGATGCTGTTTTTGTTTTGTGTGTATATGGCACTAAGGATTGAACTCAGGGCTTTCATACTAAGCGACATCCTTAGCCCATTTTTCATTTTTTTGAGACTGGTCTTGCCTAGTTTTCCAGGGCTCAAATTTTCAATCCTTCTTTCTCAGATTCCTTGAGCACTGGGATTACAGAAGTACACCAGCACGCCCAATATGTAAGTTTTTGTTTTGTTTTTGACACAGGGTCTCGCTCTGTAATCCAGGCAGGTCCTGAATTCACTATGTAGCCTAGGCTGGCTTTGGATTGAGGGTAATCCTCCTGCCTCAGCCTCCGGAGTGCTATAATTACAAGCATCTGCCACTATGCCTAGCTAACGTGGCACTGTGGGATCAAACCTAGGGCCTTGCTAGGCAAGCACTCTTACCTCTGTACTACTCCTCCAGCCCTGAGAATTTTTAACTGATATAATTACAGTTTTTTCTCTATGATAATTATAGCAAGCTGAACTTCCAAATTTGTGTACCCAGAAATGTCCCAGAAATATCAACTCTAAAAACTTAGCAATATGATGTACAATTTCCAGTTTCTTTGTCTTTGCCTTTCCTTACCTCCATGTATTCCATCTTCTATCCAAATCCCAATTGTTTTTTCAGTCCTTCTTCTTACCTTTGTTCTTTGTTCATTTTCCCCATCTCCCCTCATGTCCCTGCAGCCGCCTCTGGGCTATTCACTCACTGGCTCTTGGGAAAAGAGAAACCTCACAGAACTAGGAACCTGGTGCTTCGTGGCAACCAATGCACTAGCTCAGAAACCATTCTGCACGCCACTCTTTCCTAGTAATGTCCTTTCCTTCATCTATCTCTCCAAACTTCTATTCCAATTTTTTAATGTATTAAATCTATTCTGAGTAAAAGCTATGCTACATTACAAATGCACATTTCCCTATTACTTCCCAAGATCTTAAAAACAAAACAAAATAAAACTATGCTGCTTAGTAATACTGCAAAAACATTATTTTTAGTCTTCTCACTCCCCTCAGATTAAGTTTGGCAAAATGAAAGTCTCATGTGAGTTGCCACAGAGTTTGGGGGCATTACTGTGATTTAGTGGTCAGAGGGAAGCTGACCAACTCCAGTTCCCTCAAGTACCACATGATGCAGACTGGTCTACCCAAAATACCAGCAGTATCCCGACGTTTGTAATAAACCCTGGACTACATTCGTTTAACTAGATAACTCCAGCTAACTTCAGTACATTTATGCCTAATGTTAACATGTCCTGACTTTTAAGGAATATGTAAAATCAGGCTTCTAAATTTGGCTGCACAAATTCCCAAATCTGCATGGAATTCTGGGAACAAGGAAGCAGGTGGTAGCACACACTCCCGGAGCTTTCAGTATCAACCACTTCTGGGTGTTTGAAAATGCTTGTTAACAGTGACTACATTTGAGTTTGATATAAGTATGTTTGAGAGACTTCACTCACATTTATCATAGAACTGTACTTAAGCCAAAAAAACCTCTGGGGGCCATTCTTCCTTGACATGGAACCAAGACAGTTACACAACCTCCACAGGGATCTGCACACAATCGCCCTCTGAGGAGGGAGGGAGGTGTCGGGTAAACCCTCCCCCGAACCAGTTCATGTTCTAACTCAAGATTCCTCCTGATACAACAAGCATGGCTTTTACATCACATTAATTACTTTGTAACAAGCAACTCATTTGCACATTCTTTCTCCCTCTTATTTTGTCCCCTCAGTTCTTCACCCTTTGCCTACAATCTCTCCTACTCACCATGTTGTACTATTTGTATAGGAAAATAATTTTGAGAGTTGCTTCTTGCCAAGTGTGACATCAACTCATTCTTATGTAGTGATGTCCGCAAGAACTCGCTCTCTCAAAATGTTTGTTCAGTTTTGAAGCAACAGATGACTAACTGCATTCTGTTTTCCCTGTCACTTGATTTTGATGCATCCGTGCACCTTTTGAAACAAACTGCATTCATCATTTCTATGACCTAAGTCATTATGCATGTACACAAAGATCTTTCTGAACAGCTCCAGCAAGACAAAGCATTGCTCAGAGTTAGTATGAGGAAAAAAGAAAAAAGAAAAATGATAACAATATGACTTGATCATTTAACCTTCCCAAAGATAACTCTGCTTTCCCTAGCAAGCAGCAGCAGGGGTATTAAAGAAGAGATAAGTCCAACATTCTCTTAACTTTTGCTAACTAGGGGGTAAGAGGAGGTGGACGGGTGGGGCAGGGAAATAAAGAAAATCCTAAAGCAGACATATAACACTACTTTCTGCTTAACACTTTGGCAAGATAGTACTTAGTGAATAGTTTTGAAAGGTCAATAGTTTTATTCTACACATTAAATAATGTGGAGTTCCCAATTATTTCCAGAGTTTACTGGAAAAACTGGTGTTGGTATTCTTAAAATGTGTGAAACTATGATGAAACTACCAAACTATGTCAGGTACTAATCCTCCTTCTGGAATTGAATGCTCACTTACATCTCCTTCCATTCCATTCCTGTTAATGAAAAGATGTCACTCCCTTGCTTTCCTTCCCCGGGGAACACTAGTCGTAAACCTGACTCAATCATCAGAAGGCAAAAAGAAGCAGGTGCAGCAGTCCTGGTCATCTAAGCCAAGTAGTCACAGCTCATCCTGTACTGACCAGGATGGCCCTGGAGAGCCTAATCCACACAACAGGTTGTGAGCTGCACAGCCGTCCCAGGTTGTGTCTCTATGGTGTCAGGACACTCAGGATTTCTAGCACAACCCTAGAGACGTCAGTAGATCAAATTGGCACCTAGAAATGCTTTCAGAGGGACCACTCAGAGCTCAGCAATCCTTAACTGGACAGCTTGCTATATAGTAACAGGAAGCGCTATATAGTAATTCAAGGCCTAGATTCATAAAGAGACACTACTTCAAAACATAAACAAATAAATAAAAATTAAATCCAAGTTTCAAGTTCAGGGAAGGAAAAGAAAAACGTATCTACTTGGATAACTGCAACTATTTAACAAAAACAAAGCCCAGGCTAGAGGGACAATTTATAGTAGAGCGAATGCTGAGTTACATGTGAGACCCTGGATTTCAGGCCAAAAACCACCTAAATCAAAATTTAAAAATCCAAAATGTCTAGGGAGGAAATAAAAAATCATAGATCTGTGCTGCTGCTGCTGTGTGTGTGTGTGCAGACATTTTAAGTTAGCCTAGAAAAAATAAAGGAAAAGATTTTCAAAGTTATAATTATAGAAAATTGCTCAGGTGACTTCATCTCACCCACATGCTTTTCATTTTCAAAAAGTAAAATCATGAGTGCTATTTAAGTCAGCATTCAGGAAAAGCTGCAGCTCTTCAGCACAATTTTCTCATACTCAGGTAAGAACGTTATTTTATCAACATAAAGGTTAATGGCCTCTAAATGAGGGTAACAATTTCCAACATGAGTACAGAAAGTTCTTATTACTATTCACTCTTAAAGACACAGACACAGAAGGATGAGCCATTCCTCAGTATTAACAGTAAAATAACAGTACAAAGATAGAAAACCCCCTACTTCCACCAAGAATTTTAGCTTGCCTTTCATAAAACATCTGTGTTAAGCACATCAGGACTTACATCAGGACTGTAAGAATGCAGACAATTAACCCAAAAGAAATAGCAAATTTAAAAGAGATCTGCTGCTCCGTGCCCTACTGCCTTTCCCACTGTGGCCCCGCACTGCCCTCCTAAGTATTCTCCTCCACAGCTCTAAGGGTGTTCAGTGGCACCAAGATGACTCTTGCTAATTGTGAGTTTTGCAGGGCCAATTTAAAAAATCAATCTGGTGACTCAGGATTAAGTACTATAATCCCAGGACTCTGGAAGGCTGAGACAGTAGGATCACAAATTTGAGCCCATCCTGGGTAATTTGGTGATTTATTGAGACCCGCTCTCATAATTGAAAATACAAATGTGCTGGTAATGTAGCTCTGTGAGGTCACTGGATTAAATTCCAGTACCTCCCAATACATAAAATGAATAGTAAATGTATAGAAAGTTAATCTCTCTTCCATTATTCTGTCTCCCAGTCCTACAGCTATTTCCTTTCTATTTCTCCCTATACCCAATCTGTCAAACCCTGTCATTGTGCCTCTCAAATGTGTTCCTTCTTCCACTGTCTCCAGCTCTGCCCAGACCTTTATGAGCTCATCACTAGAAAACTACAATAGCTTCTTAATTTTCTGCCCAGCACTGACCACTATCACACTAATAAAAGCTACAGCTTTCAACCAGTCAATGCCATGTTCCCTAGTGACAGATACAAAACCGCAACAGCAACTGGCAGTTTTAGGGCATCGCCCCAAACTTCTCTAACATAGAAGAGCCTTCATAATGAGGCCTCAACCATGTTTTCTGGCCTTACTTTTTGCTTTACTTAGGCTGTATCCTTTGCTTCGGTCAGTAGTTTTCTCACTATCTCCACTCCACCTCCCCAACTTAGGCCCCTTTGCTCATAATGTCTTCCTGCTCTAGGAATTCCATACTGTTCTCCAACCCCACGCCAACACACTCCACAGAAATCCTCTCTGTCCTTTCAGACCCAGCTCAATTCATAACTTGTCCATATAGCTGTTTCTACAACTATAGTCCACCTCTGCAGTGTGGTGAAAGCAGCTTGGCTTTTGGGATACACAATCCTGAGTCTAGCCCTCTTTGGAAACTGAGCAAGTTGTCAAACCTCCCTGGAGCTCCACAGTATCTGCAAATGAGGATGATGTCAACATCTTCTCCACAGGGCAGTTGTGAAGACTGAAGGATCTTACATGGAAAGCAATTAGTGTAGCTTTTGGCACATGATAAACAACAAATGGTATTATATAAGTGATAGGTATCATAACACTATCATATCATATGAATGCTATGCTTGTAAAATCCTCAGCTTTAAATCAACTGCAACGCTTTGTTTTCTCTAATAGATTGTAAAACTCCTCAAGAGCAAAAACTCTGGCAAATCCAAATGCATCCCATTTGTTTAATAATTTCAACTCTCTGAACAGCCAATTAACCCAAAAAAATACATAAAATGGCCTACGTGTCACCAAAATACTTATTTCATACTGTCCCAAAGACCTTCTGATTTTTATTTTAGCTCCTGAGAGTAGTAAGTTAGGAGTCAACTGTTCTTTGCTATCAGCAGGCGATGAAAGAAAAACTAAAAGGAAACCTACCCACCTGATCTACACAAAATTGTAAACAAAATCAAACTAGTAAGCCAAACTTCTATTCTAACTGGGGTACTAGGAGGCATTAGTTCAGAGATCAAGTACCCATAACATTCACAGAGGAAGAGAAAAAATTAAAATGAAAGTGGTCTAAGTCCAATAATCATAAGTGACTTTTCTGCATAAAAGCAATTATTTCAGTCCCAGGACTGGAGGTGTAGCTCAGCATTTAAAGCGCTTGCCTACCCAACACAAGGCCCTGAGTTTGATTCCCCAGCATACCACATAAACCAGGTGCGGTAGCACACACCAATAATTCCAGCACTTGGAAGGTTGAAGCAGAAAGACTGCTGTTGTTCAAGGCCAGCCTGGGCTATATAGTGAATTCAATACCAGACTGGACTACAGAGTGAGAGCTCTTCTCAAAGTAAAAATAAAAAAAATTAAGTACCTAATGCATGCCAAAACCATACTACATAAGCCATACTGTTCACAAAAATTAACACTCCTACTTACAAAAATCAAGCCTCTTGTCCAAGATCAGCCTGAACAATTTAGTGACTTAGCAAGACCCTGTCTCAAACCAAAATGAAGTGGGGATGTAGCTCAGAGCAAAGACCCTGAGCTTGATTCCCCAGTGCCACCAAAAATAAATACATAAATAAAGTAATAAATGTCAAGTCCTGAATTTACATAAAAAAACCACAGTTACATGAGGAGGACAGGATATAGGAAAACTGGCTTGATACCAATCCATGGGGGTTTTTATTGACCTTAAGTTCAGAAGTAGAAGCAGTAGAGTGGCTTGGTACCAGTAATTCTGCACTGGGAGTTTCTTGACGGTATTTTTAAATGAGTAGAATGAGTAGAAATTGAGTAGAATGACCAGAGGTCACTGTTGGGAAAGCTTGGTGTTTGAAGACTTGAAGCAGATAAGCGTTGCATGGAGAAAAGTTGACTTAAGGGAAACAACTGTCCTATAGTATTAAATGACTGCCAAATATTTGGAGGATTAGATATGGTTTTGTAAACTCTCACTGATCAAAACCAAGCCAACAGGCAGAAGCAATGGGGAGAGACAGACTGATATAACTTCCTATAATAATTAATTAGTAATATTTATTGAGCAGTTATAGTATGACAGGTAGTAAGTTAAGCACTTTCCACAAAGCATGTAACATTTAATACTTACTGCAGTAATAAAAGTAATTTTGGTTCTAATTCATAGATGAGGAGACTGTTGTTCAGTGAAATTGATTTTTTCAATGTCTTGCAGGTAAGAAGTAGCTTAACAGTTATTCTTAATGTAAATCCCATTATTATAAGAGGGTGAGTTTGTGGCAAAATGGTAAAAGAACAGACTTTGCATTTAGTTCAGGGATGAGAAATGTTACACATTCTCTGTATTATCTTGAGCAAGTCACTTAACTTCTTGGAGCCTCATTGTCCCCATCTTAAAATAAGGACACCAATATCTACATAACAAGGCTATTGCGAGGAGAGGGAGGGATGAAGGGAGGGAGGGAGGAGGCAGAGAGAGAGAGAGAGAGGAGAGAGAGAGGAGGGAGAGAGGAGAGAGAGAGGAGACAGAGAGGAGAGAGAGGAGAGAGAGAAGAGAGACAGAAGAGAGAGAGAAGAGAGAGAGAGAGGAAAGAAAGAGGAGAGAAAGAGGAGAGAGAGAGGAGAGAGAGAGGAGAGAGTGTTGAGCCCAGGACCTTCTTACTAAACTATGTCCCTAGCCCTGTTTTATTTTTTCTATTTTGAGAGAGGGCCTTGCTAAGTTGCTCAAGCTGGGCTTACATGGGATGGGTTCCTCGTGCCTCAGTTTCCCAGAGTCCCCTAGGCCTGGCTTGACATTTATTGCTTTTAAATATAAATACACACACACTCTCTCTCTCTAACAAATGAGCTGGGGGTGTAGCTCAGTGTGAAAGCCTTAGGTTCAATCCCTAGTACCTCACCCCAAATAAAATAAAATAAAAACTTTACATCTTTACACTCTGGGTGAACAGGAGTTGTTAGAGAATTGAGGGGATGATTTACTGCAGGCAAATGTGCTAGAACACAGAGCAGCCTTCACACATTTACTGATCAAATCAACAGTCACACAGTAGTCCTCACATGGTTACTGAACACATGAGTAATCAGAATTGTAAGAATTGTAAAGAATACATCTTTGTAGACAGAGGACATGAACAAAGGCTGAGGACAGTTATACAGATAACTTTGGCCTGGAGCGCAAGACGTAAAAAGGAGTGGGAACTGAAGGCACAAAGACAGCTTGAGGTCTGTGTCCTGCAAAGGAAAGAGCACATCCTTGCTTATGGGAGCACCCAAACGTTCTGAGGGGTATCACATAACTCAAAGTGGGCTTATGGAAGATTGCCTCAGCGGGGCACAAAACTCATTAGAGGGTGGGGGCGTCAGTCAGTGGTAGAGTGAGTCTTAGCATGTATGAAGCACTGGGCTTTATCCCCAGAACCAAGCGGGGAGGGGAACTAAATGTAATTATAAATGCTCATTCAAAACAAACTGATTTGCAAGAGGCTTACAAAAAAAAACTCTAGCCAGAGATAGGAAATCTTTCTACATATTTTCTAACTGAACTCATAGCATTTGCCTCAACAACCTGTGTCCTATTCCGATGCTGGAATGACTGAGACACAATGAGTGTTATCAAAGTAAAAGTAGGAGTAAAATGAGGCCAAAATAAATAGGCGCCAGAGCTGCAGCTTCTTGCCAGCGCTTACTCCAAGTCAGGATTGGCTTCAACCACTGCTCAAAGAATGGTCTGGTTGTCTGACCACAGGGAGTTAACACTCCTGAGAACATTTTTTTCGTTTCCACTTAAAGCTTTTAAAATGTAGAGTTGCCTTGATATTCTGTTTCAATCTGTTCCAGTACACTGGCAGGAAATGAGAAGAATTGCAAAAAGATAAAGGCTATCTGGCCAGTGTTAATGTTAGCCTTCCTCTGGTTCTCCCACCAGATTCTCCAATGGCCCTGACCTTTTCTTAAATGTGTATCCTCCTGTGCCTCTGGTTTCCTTTTATTAATCATTGATGCCTTGTCCTATTTTCCCAATTGCACAATGATGTAACGCAGCCTGACACAGCGGTTTTATTGATATGCTAATCTTCTACTGCTCAATGACCACATCCAAAAGTATCAATGGATGCCACAATGAGACTTACTTTTCATTCTGCATTTACAGACATATTTCCTTTGCTCTTGGATATTAACTGGCATAAATGAAAGTTCTTTGTTGATTTTATGCACAATAGTCTAAATTAAGAGTAGCCGGGGCTGGAGGAATAGCTCAGCAGTAAAGCACTTGCTTAGCAAGCAAGTTCAATTCTCCAGCACCACATAAACTGGGCATGGTGGCGCACACCTGTAATCCCAGCACTGTGGAGGTTGAGGCAGACTTACTGTCCTGAGTTCAAGGCCAGCCTGGGCTCCACAGTGAGTTCAGGATCAGCCTGGACTACAGAGTGAAGCTCTGCTTCAAAAAATAAAGTACAACAAATTAATTAATTAATTAAGAGTAGCCATGATACTGTTCTCCAATTTGAGGTTTGGGTCAGGTCTTAAAATAGAATTTTTAGTATCTCTTTAGTGGCACAATTTTCCTTTTTTCTTTTCTTTTTCTTTTTTCTTTTTTTTTTTCTTTTTTTGAGACAGGATTTGATGTCTCAGCTGGTTCTTAACTGACTACTAGCCCAGGCCAGCCTTGAACTCACTACAATCCTCCTGTCTCAGCCTCCTAAGTACTAGATTACAGGCATGCACCACCACGGCCAGTTTAGTGGTATGATTTTCATCCTTATTTTCATTGCCACTCTACATTTGGGATATGTGGTTGACAAGGCAGTTAAAAAAGTCTCAGAAAAGAGCTGGAGGAATGGCTCAGCGGTTAAAGCACTTGCCTAGCAAGCTCTAAGTCAAGTGCTAAGTACCCACGTTCGATTCCCCAGCACCACATAAACTGGGCGTGGTGGCATACGCCTGTAATCCCAGCACTCTGGAGGCTGAGGCAGGAGGATTGCCCTGAGTCCAAGGCCAGCCTGGGCTCCATAGTGAGTTCAGGACCAGCTTGGACTGCAGAGTGAGACCCTGTCTCAGAAAAAAAAAAAATACTCAAGGTTTTAAATAAGCATTGTACTAGAAATAAACAGATGTAGTGGTAATATATAACAAGCATCCCTAAACCCTAGGCGGCAGACTAATACCAGGCAGTGGCCTTGGAAGGATGGGCCTCGAGGACTGATGAGCAGTAAGCAGCAATCATTCGAAGCTCTGCCTCCTGGCAGCACATTTCTATCAGATGCTAATGTTGCAGCTGGCTGATGGCAGGCGGAGCTTCACTCCCTGCTCCCCTCGTGCTGCTGCTCCACATCACAGCTGTCCTCCAGCAACCTACAGCAGAACGGTGCATTCCCTCCCACCCTGCCCCATCCTTGAGAGAACAGTCATCAGTTGAACCAATCCTGGTGTCAAAAAGGTTGAGAATCACTGACAAGTGGGATATCACAATAAATACTGCCATAATAATATTCAGAATAAATAAAGTATGATAACAAGATGTCAAAAGGAGTCTTAAGTATAATAACTATGACCTCTCCCTAATTTCATAATTGTATATGGTGACAATCTGTTTCCCCCAAAATGCTAAGTGGAATAACAACAAAAAAATACACATTCTTGGGCTGGAGGAATGGCTCAGTAGTTAAAGAGCTTGCCTGTCAAGTATTAAGTGCCTGAGTTCGATTCCCCAGTACCACATAAGTTGGGCATGGTAGCACATACCTCTAACCCCAGGACTCAGGAGGCTGGGACAGGAGGACTGCCATGAGTCCAAGGCCAGCCTGGGCTCCACAGTGAGTTGAAGACCAGCCTGGGCTACAAAGCGAGACCCTGTCTCAAAAAAAAAAAAAAAAAAAAAAGCATTCTTAACAGATAGAAAAAGTTCTATGTTTATGATATGAACTCTCCCCTGGCTCTCTGATATGGGTTCTGTTCTGTTAATTATTTTTAAGTGGCTTATATAAAGCCACTCAGTATGGTAATGATGAAAATTTAAAAAGAAAAGCTTTAACAGGCTAGAAATGAAGGCCACATCCAACAGTGACCCATGGATGAATGCAAGTTATGCACTGAAGGTCTAAAAACTATCTGAAGAAACAGACAGGGAGGTATGTCTCAGCATCAGCACATGACAAAAAGATTGGAGGATTTAGATGATTCAGTATAGTCTGAGATGACTCAATCGAACATGGCCACCAAGAAAGCTCCTTACACTTGTGTTCTATTAAAAGGAAAAGAGCCCACAAAAGACGGCAGAGAATCTAGTGACATCTTGAGTTGTCATGCTCATTTCCGAGAATTCCACTCAAAAAGAACCAACATGGGGTATGTTTAGCTTTTGGAGAAGAGGGCTAAATGACAAAAAAGAAATCACATTAGAAACTAAAATGTTATCCTAGAGAAAAGAATGTTCACTAACTTTCAAATCAGTCAATATTACTTTTATGATCTGAATAAAAGACATTTCCATGTGGAAGTAAAGCCATTTCAATAAGGACCAGCACTGAAGAAGAGATTATGAAACTCCCAATGTTCAAGCAGTGCTGGTTTTACTGTAAATTGGCATATTAAATCTTTTGAAAAGCAATCTGGTCATATGTTGTAAATGCCATAAAACTACTGTTATAGAGGCTTTATCTGTAATCAAATACTATAAACAACCGAACTGGTAAATGATTATACTTATTAGTAAATGTATAGACAAACTCTGGTATACCCATTGGATGACATACTAGTCAGCAATAAAAGGGAACAATATGTAGCCATTACTAGTAACTGTAAAGAGAACTGGTGAATGTAGAGACAAATTCCAGTACACCCACTGACAGAATACTGGCCAGCTATGGAAGGGAACAAACCAAGGATACAGCCACATGGGTGAATCTTGGGTGAAAGGAGCCAGACTCAGAAGGATGCTTGTCACATAACTCCATTTGTTTGACATTCCGGGAAGGGCAACACAACGGGAATGAAAAATAGCCTGACAGTAGCACAACACTGAGTGAGGTGTGGAACTGACTACAAAGGTGCACAGGCTTCGGGGAATAATGGAATTACTTTACATCTTGGCTGTTAGGGGGCTGGAAGTATGGCAGAATGGTTAGGCAAGCACGAGGCCCTGAGTTTGATTCCCCAGCACTCACATAAAGCCAGGTGTGATGGCACACACCTATAATCCCAGCACTTGGGAGACTGAGTGAACCAGTAAGTTCAGGACCAGCCTAGGCTACAGAGTGAGAACCCCCCCCCCCCAAAAAAAAAATCTTGGCTGTTAAATTATCTTTTTTTAAAGAAAAAGAAAAAATTTGAAGTCAGAGAAAAGAGATACCTATATACAGAGAAACAAAGAAATCATCTTTTTAAAATCAAGAAGAAATAAGGACTTCATCAGACCAAGAAGAGCAGAAAAACATTATCAGCAGATTCATACCATAAGGAATATTAAAGATCTCCAAAAAGGAATATATCAAACAGAAACCTGAATCTAATTAAATAAATGAAAATCTATAGAAATGATTTAAAGGAGAGGAAACATTAAATACCTTTTTCTTGTTTTTAGTTGCTCTGAATAATTCATTGTCTAAAGGAAAGAGTCAACAAAGCGTGGCCTAGGGGCCAAATCTCACCCATTTCCTGCTTTTGTAAGCAAAGTTATACTGGAACACACTAATACTTGTTCTTTTATGTATCTTCTATGGTTGCTTTCAAGCTACAAGAGTTGAGCAGTTCTAACAAAGACCAGATGGCCTACAAAGCCTAAAATACTATCAGGCCTTTATAGAAAAACTTTGCCAAACCCTGGTATAAAGCAAAAATAGTTGCAATGTATTATAGGCTTATAGCACATGCAAAAGAAAAACATGTGACAACAATAGCACAAAAGATGAGGGGGAAATTGCAGTACACAGCGATAAAAAGCACTACACCTAAAGTGGTAATTAAAAATGTATATTGTAAAATCTAGGACAACCACTAAAAGTAGTTTTAAGACAGAAATAATAAGCCATGGGCCTGGGGGTGTAGCTCAGTGGCTAAAGCCCTTGCCTAGTGGGCACAAGGCCCTAGGTACCATTCCTGGGCAACACATAAAAATTAGCTGGGCCTGGTGGTACATGCCTGGAAGCCCAGAATTGGGAGGCTGAGGCAGGAGTACTGCTGTGAGTTTAAGGCCCAGCATGGGATACATAGTGAGGTCAGGACCAGACCATCCTGGACTACAGAGAGAGAGATCCAGTCTCACAAAAAGAGAGAGGCAGACAGACAGAAACAAATATAACAGATAACAAAGACTTATCCAACCACAGTGAAATTGCAATAAATAGTGCTAAAGATGTTTTTTCAACATGGTATGACACATGCCTAGCATATATGAGGTCCTGAGTATCGTATCTACCATTAAAAAGATAAGAAATAAAAAGCCAAGGCTCAACTACATGCTGGTTAGAAGATAACCACTTGAAATGTAAACATAAAACTAGATTAAAAGCAAATGTATGTAAGCCAAGCCCAGTGGTCCTGGTTTGTAAACTCAGCACTCTGGGAGGCAGAGGCAAGAGAATCACAAGTTCAAGCTCAGCCTAAGGGAACTTAGCAAGATTTAGTCTCAAAATCAAAAATGAAAGCAAGCCTGGCCTGGTACTACACGCCTGGAATCTCAGCACTCTAGGAGGCTGAGAAAGCAGGACCACAAGCCAAAACCCAAACAGGAATTTAGGGGCTTAGTAAGACCATGACTCAAAATCAAAAGCAAAAAATGATCTGGGGATATAGCTCAGTATGAAGGCTCTGGGTTCAATCCCCAGGGTTACAAAAATGGATGAAACAAGTATACCTTCTTCTTGCCAAGCAAGAATAAAAAGTAACTATAAAGCTACAATTTCCTTTCCACAAACAGTAATGATAACAGTGGATAATATTTATGAGAGCAGCCACTGGAAAGCTTGGAAAATGAACCAATGAAACAATCTGGAGGCAGCTATGTCTAAACACAGTGGGACTCTGTGGCCCTCAGACCTGGAGCTTGTCCTGTCCGTCTTGCCTCAACTGCAGCAGATGTGGTGCAAAACGGGGCCGGCTACGGGACAGGCTTTCTGCTGTGTAACATCCATGCCCAGCGATGCAAGCACAAAGTGTCAACAGCTCTCCTACCACGAGACTGTGGTTATGGCTGAGACAAGCTTACTCCTGGTTGAGGCCAGAACCTGGGAGCAGAAACCTCCAAGGATCCTACCAGTCACACGCATCCAGCTGACACTGGAGCTGTGTGCATGACAAGAGAAATTAAAGGGAGCAGAAGCAAGGAAAAGATGAGGAGACCTGAAAAGACATGAGCTATAAATGTGCTGCCCTCCACAACACACCAACAACAGATGACAGAGCCTTCCTGAATCCAGGTGGTTGAATACAACTTCTATTTAACAACTTGCTATTACCCCATGTAGACACAGAGACAATCCAGAGGAAAGCAGAACCAAAAATATAAACAAGATGAAAAAAATTAAGCAGGCATATGGAAAAGACCCGTGAATAAAAAGAAATGCCTAGATAGTTGTCAGCTGTACCAACTCTTGCTGTTTTGGCTGGAGCCATCTAAACATCCACTGTAACTGCTTAAGAGACAGTCTGAACTCCCCACCTAAGCCTTTTTAAAATCCCTGACCCAGAACTGGACGTAGCTCCGTGGTTAAAGTGCTTGCTAGGCCAGCACAAGGTAGGTCCTGGCTTTGATTCCCCAGCACCACATAAACTGGGTATGGTGGCACATTCCTGAAATTCCAGTGTTTGAGAGGCAGAGGCAGGAGGATTGCTGATTTTGAGGCCAGCATGGGCTACACAGTGAGCTCTGGACCAGCTTGGACTACAGAGTAAGATCCTGTCTCAGGATAAAAAAAAAAAAAAAAAAAAAAAAAAAAAAAAAAAAAAAAAAAAAAAAAAGCAAACCAGGAAGCCAAAATAATAAGATGATTATGGGCTTTAAAAAAGAAGGGAATGGGCAGCAGCACAGACTTTAATGGCTACAAACAACACACACAAAGAAGTTTCACAGGTTTGGCAAACACGTTACTAAACAAGAAACAATGAACAGACAATATATATATATATATATATATATAATGACATTGAATGAAATCAGAATCTAGAGTTGCCAGATTTACACATTATCTAAAATGTCCAGTTCACTACTGTACAGAAAAATTGCAAGACATATAAAGAAATAAGTCTGACATGTCAAAGCGGGGTGGGAAGCAGTCAAAAGAAAATGCACAGTGACCCAAGATACTAGATACAGCAGATAAAAATTTTGGGAAGTTATTATACTTAAGTTAGGGAACTGACGGAAATCGTCAAATGTTAAAGTTTGACCATAACAAATCTACAAATGAAGATACTCAATAAAATGGCAGACATACATATATATCATATGGAAATATATTACATATAGGTATACAGAGTTTATAGTCTATCTCTCATATGGAAATCCTGGAACTGAAAAGTACAATAACTGAAACAAAAAATCCACTTGAGCAGCTCAGGAGCATTTTGTGCAGGCAGCAAAAAGAATCAGTAAGCTGGAAAATAGAATTTATCCAATGTAAGTGAGAGAGATAAAAAATATTAAATAGAAATTAATTGAGCTTCCAAAGTTGGTACAGTATCAAACATGCTAACACATGCATAGTGAAAGTTCCAGGAGGAGAGAATCTCATTAAATCTGACAAAAAA
The DNA here is from genome assembly GCA_004027205.1 of Ctenodactylus gundi. NCBI lineage: Eukaryota > Metazoa > Chordata > Mammalia > Rodentia > Ctenodactylidae > Ctenodactylus > Ctenodactylus gundi. The sequence goes on from PVKB01004034.1 coordinate 60,818, forward strand.
TGCACATATTCACAAAGTTCAATGAATCCTCAAAGGGTAAATACAAAGAGAGCTACAACTAAATAAATCATAAACTATTAAAAACTAAAGTTGAAGAAAAAAATCCTGAAAACTGAGAAACAATGATAGCATAAAACAAAGTACTTGGAGATAATTATGTCAACCAAGAATTCCATATCCTGAACATTTATCCTTCAAAAATGAAAACGAGGGCTGGGGAATACAGCTCAATGGTCACTTGTCTAGCATGTGTAAAGTCCTGGGTTAGATTCCCCAGCACCACATAAGCTAGGTATTATGGCACACACCTATAATTCCAGCATTTGGGAGGCTGAGGCAGGAGGATTGCTGTGTGTTTGAGGCCAGGCAGATCTACACTGTGAGCTCAGGATCAGTGGGGACTTCAGAAAAAAGGACTCTGCCTCATACACACACACACACACACACACACACAAAGAATATAATGAAACACACATTCCTACATAAACAAAATCCACTGCTAGTAGACAAGCATTACAAGAAACACTGAAAAAAGTCCAATCAGGCTGAAAGAAAGTGACGATGGTTAGAACTTGAAGTTCAAGAAGGAAGAAGAAGGAGCACCTGGAATGGCAAACGTGTGAGCAAAAAATTTTGTTGTAAGTATAGTGTTTACTCAATTCTTTTATTTTAAAAGGCAAAAAAGTTTTAAAGCAGTAACTTTAAGTTTAATATATATAAATGTTACATATGATGACATTAGCAATAAGGAGGGAAAAGAATGCGGGTATTTTAGGGCAAAGTGATACAGTTTATCAGAATTTAGCATTAATGTGAATTAGATTCTGATACACTAAGGTATATACTGCGATCCCTACAGCAGCCCCTTGGAAAAAAAAATTTTTTTTAAAGTCCTGAAAACAAATCAGCAAAAGACTTAAATGAGTCTACTAAAAATATTAGTACAAAAAAAAAGGCAATCAAATAGAAGTAGAGGAACAAAACAGAAAAGAATGTGCATAACAGAAGGATTAGGTGCAAAGGTAACACACACCTATATCCCAGCACTACGCGAAACTGAGACAGAAGAATTACAAGTTCAAGCTCAGCCTGGGCAATTTAGCCAGACCCCGTTTCAAAATACAAAATAAAAAGGTTGAAGACACAGGCTGTATGCCGGCCACAGGTTCAAATCCAGAGCAGGGAAGAGAAGGACAAAAAAGTGAGCCTGACTAGACCAACAGCCTCAGGGAAAGCAAAGGTACACAGAGCAGGGCAGGTGCAAACTCAGCAGGGGTTGGGGAAACTCAGCCAATCGCTGCAGAGTACTCAATCTTTAACTGTGTGCATTGGCTATCTCACAAAAAACTCACTCAGAGTAGGGCTGTGGATGCATTTCAGTGGTAAAGCACTTGCCTAGTATGTATGAGACCCTAGGAACAACCCAGCACCCCAAAAACAAAACAAAACATGGATCATAGATCTTAAAGGTAAAAAGCAAAATTATAAATATAACATAAGTAAAAATCTAGGCATTCCTTAGCTTGTTGATGACTTTTTTTTTTTTTGAGACAAAGTCTTGCTCTGTAGCCCAGTCTGGCCCTGAACTCACTATGGGGCCCAGACTGGCCTTGGACTCAAAGCAATCCTCTTGCCTCAGTCTCCTAGGTGATTACAGGCGTGTGCCACAAAACCTGGCTTTATGTGGCGATGGGGAATTGAATTCAGGAACTTGCATTTTCAAGGCAAGCACTTTAACCACTGTGCCATTCCTCCAGTCCCTGGTGATGAGTTTTTAAATACATCACCGAAAGCACAATCCATGAAAGAAGACACAATCCATGAAAGAAGAGTTGGCCTACAGATCAACAGAATAGAGTTGAGAAGCCAGAAATAAATTCAACATTTATGGTCTTTTTTTAAAGAACCAAATCAATTCAAATTGAGAAAGTACAGTCTCTTCAACAAACAATGCACAGCCAGCAAATGACAAGATACGAAAAGTAAACCAAATAAACCGCAAAGCTAAATGTGCTAACTAAGACCATAAAACTTCAGGAAACATCTCCATGGTAGAGGCGGAATAAAAGCACAGCAGTTAAAAGCACTTCCCTAGCAAGTTCAAGGCCCTGGGTTTGATTTATGTAAGCCAGGCATGGTGGCACACACCACCCAGCACTTGGGAGGCTGAGGCAGGAGGACTGCTCTGTATTTGAGGCCAGATTGGGCCCCAGTAAGTTTGGGACCAGCTTAAACTACAGAGTGAGACCCTGTCTCAAAAAGAAAAATGAAAGGGACTGGAGGAATGGCTCAATGGTTAAAGCGCTTGCCAGCAAGCACTAAGACAAGCACCAAGTACCCAAGTCCAATTCCCCCCACCACATAAGCCGGGTGTGGCGGCACATGCCTGTAATCCCAGCATTTGGGAGGCTGAGGCAGGAAGACTGCTGTCAGTCCAAGGCCAATCTGGTCTCCACAGTGAGTTCAGGACCAGCCTGAACTATACAGTGAGACCCTGTCTCAAAAGAAAGAAAGAAAGAAAGAAAGAAAGAAGAAAAAGTTGGTATGTTGTGCTTCACCAAAGTTCAAAATGTGCTTCAAAAAATATCATTTAAATTTAAAAAACCAAAGTCAGAGACAGGTAAAATATTTGCAAGTCATATATCTGACAAATGGATTATATACAGAAAAGATAAAGAATTTCTAATAGTGTAAGTCAAAACACAATTTAATCATGGGCAAAGCCATGCCTGGTAGCACTGGCCTATAATCTCAGCACTTTGGGAGCCTGAAACAGGAGGATAACAAGTTTGAACTCAGCCTGGGCAACTCAGCAATTTAGCGAGATCCTGTCTCAAAAATCAAAAACTCTTAAGAAATGGGCCAGGAATACAGTACAGCGGCAGGGCCCTGGACTTCATCCTCAGTACCACAATTAAAAAAAGAAAATAGACATAAGATTTGAATAGTTACTTCACTAGAAAAGAAATATCAATTGCTAATAAACACATGAAAGGAACCATGACATAATTAGAGTATATTGTTAGGGTTAAATTTAAAATGTCCCCTAGAAATCTGCATGTTCATAGGTGAGGCCTTCAGGTGACTGGATTCCAGGAGCTCTACTTCCCCAGTGAATTAATTCACTGATGAGATCATAACTTGATGACATCACTGAGAAGTGATGGTAACAGGAGGTGGGGCCTAGCTGAAGGCAGCAGACCACAGCAGCCGGACCCTGGGGACATCAGGTCCCTGACAAGTCCTCTGCCCTCTTTCCCCTTCTCTTTGGCCCCTGGCTGCCACAGGCTGAGTAGCTTTTCCCTGCAAAGTCCTTCCACCACGTTGTTCCTGCTTCACCACAGGCCTAACTCAATGAAGATGGCCAACCATGGATGGCAACCACTGAAACCATGACCCAAAATAAACCTTTCCTGCTCCAGTTGTTTTTTTCAGGTATTTGTTCACAGAGACAAAAGATAACAAGCTAACACAACACAAATGATCCACTCCAACAGCTACTCCAACTGAGTAAATGGAATCTTCATAAATTGCTAAAGGAATGTAAAATGGCACAGCTAGTGGGCTGGAGGAATGGCTCAGTGGTTAAAGTGCTTGCCTAGCAAGGGCTAAGTCAAGCACTAAGTACCCGAGTTTGGTTCCTCAGTACCACATAAACCAGGAGTGGGGGCACACGCCTGTAATCCCAGCACTTGGGTGGCTGAGACAGGAGGATTGCTGTGAGTCCAAGGCCAGCCTGGGCTCTATCCTGAATTCAGGACCAGCCTGGGATACAGAGCGAGACCCTGTCTCAAATAAATAAATTAATTAAATAAATAATGGTATGGCTGTTATGAAAAAAGTTTAGCAATTTAAACAGGTGTCATGGTATGCACTGTATTCTAGTTCTCTGGGATGCTGATACAGTAGGACTGCAGATTCAAGGTTCCAAGGACTGGAGGGTAGGGCCAGGGATTACTACAAACTTGAATTCATTTTGATATACCCCCTTTTTCATTTCTTTTCATTTCTATGTATATCAAATTATCTTTCACATGTATTTTCCCTGTTTTTTCTGCTTTCTCACTACTAGTCCACACTTTTAGGCTGGTTCTCCTGCATCCAAGTGTAATGTTTTGGCAATACTTTTAGCTGCAGATGTATCAGGAGGGTCTTTTCATAGCTGAATAGTATTCCATTGTTTGGATATATGTTGTTTTATTTATTCACTAACTGATAGAGATTTGGATTGTTTCCATTAAAATGAATTATTTCAGTATAATGGAAGACTAAAAATGGTGTTTTCTCAAAAAAAATCAAGGTCACTGAAAATTTCCTGTAATAAATTTTTTCCTTTTCCTATCTTGATAGACACTGTCATTACAGATTACTAACGTGTTATACACAGAACACATACATTTTTCCAAAAAGCTTGTGCATGAAATGAGTGTGACCTGATTTTATAAGAAATCCAGATGGTACTGAACAAACGTTATTGAGCAAAGGCCTTTGAAAATACTACTGCAAGTTGCAGCTTCAACCAGTTACTTGCTTTAGTCTAGTGACATCTAGTGGCAAAATTGTTAAAAAATAACTGAAGTAAATTAAACTACATTTAGAGAAAGCCATCTTATTACAAATGCCAAAATATAAGAACTACGATGTTTATCAGCATCAAAGAACAACTTATCTGTGACCTACATAACTGTTAACTCTCCTCAGTTGGATTTACTGTTTTCCTTTAGAGATGCTAGTAAATACTAATCTCAATACAACATAAAATTTACTAAAATAAAAATATTTAGGTATAAGTTAGGGAAAAGTCTTTGGTTAAGAAGACGGAACAAAGATCTATGGATGTGACAAGACACACGGATGTGACAAGTCACACAACGTTTCTCCAGCATGCACCAGGCTCTGGGTTTCATCCCCCGCACAACAAAACAAACAAAAAACCCACCTGCATGAAAAGGAAAGCAATCCACTCATCCCCACTCTGAGATGCTTGTTCCAATAATTTTGCAAACCAAAACTATTTTCTTCACACTTATTGGCTTATGACACTTTCAGAGTCAAAATGTTTAGAAACTTGTGTTTTATCAGTTCATATGGGCAAGGAGTTTAATATCCAAATTCATTTTTTTTTTGTAGTAGGAATTGAACCCAGAACCAATGCACTGAGCTATATATCCCCAGCACATTTTTTTTTTTTTTTTTTTGAGACAGGATCTTGCTGTGGCTACGTTGCCTAGGCTGGGCTTGAACTTGCAATCCTCCTGCCTCAGACATCTAAAGAGTGGTAAGGTCAAAGACATACGCCACCATATCCTGCCCTGTGTCTGTTGAAGGGATCAAGTCAACTTGATGGAATTAGGACTGACACCTTCCGTTAGGATTAGGATTTGTCAACCACACTAGACTGGGGATCAAGAACTGGTCTGGATTAGAGTGTTAGTTATTTGTGGGCTGGCCAATGAGAGAATGACTCCCACCCAGATGTACGGAACTGGAACTCCAATGGTATAAAAGGGAGGAAGAGGGACAATTGCTGCAGCTCTCCTGGGAAAGCTCTCACCTTCGCAATTATCTATGGCTGCTGACTTGCTACACATCGCAGATCGTCAGCACAGATTTGCTCCAGTCTCGACTCGTGCCTGTCTGCCCATCGCTGCTCGCTGCTCTTCGGTCGACGACCTTCAGGCTTCGGTCTTCACCTGAGATCTGCAGCAGACTCTCACCTCACTGGCTGTTCTACAGTCCCGGACAGGAGATCTACTTCATGGCTGAGAAGCCATCTTGGACTACCCCTATCCTTGGATTTGTAAGCCTTCCTAATAGATCTTTGTGTGATAAAATCTGTAAATTCTGTCTTTTGAAAGAACCCAAACTAATACACTGCCAAACTTATTCTTTAAAACATCACTTTGCATCTCACTGGCTTGCTGAAAAACTAAATTTTGGTGGAAAAATATTTCAACATTATTTCAAAACTATAATTTAACAGATCTTCTAGAATGACTCCTCAATGAGTCCACAAATCACATTTTTAATCAGAGTTCATCTAAAAACACTACAAATCTAATAGATTTAAAATATTCTTTCAATGACCACATCTTTTTTTCCCCTTTTCTTTGTTTTCTTTTCTTTTTTTTAGACAGGGTCTTGTTCTGTAGTCCAGTGTAGTTCTGAATTCACTATGTGACCCAGGCTAGCCTCAAACTCACAGCAACCTCCCTGCCTCAGCCTCCCAAGTGCTGGGATTACAAGCATGTGCCACAACACCCAGTTATTATGTGATGCGGAGGAAGAGAATTCAGGGCCTTGCCCTTGCTGGCAGGCTTTCTAACCACTGTGCTATTCCTCCAGCCCAACATCCCTCTTTTTTTTTAAAGCCTGAAGTTATTTAAGGATTGAGGAGATAGTTCAGTGGCTAGAGTACCCACCTAGCATGTACAGGGCCCTGAGTTGGATTCCCCAGCACTACATAAAGGTTAGCTGAGAATGGTGGCACGTGCCTATAATCCCAGCAGCTGAGAGACTAAGGCAGAGATGCCATGAGTTCAAAGCAAGCCTGGGCTACATTATGAGTTCAAGAACACCCTGGACTACAAAGCAAAACTGTCTCAAAAAAATTAACTGGACAATCTAATAGTTCTATGATCCCAGACAGGCTAATGTTTTCCTAAGCATGATCTATGGTCTCACTGCAGAATTACCTGGTGCGTTAGCGACTTACTGACTGCTGGCAGAACACCCAACATCCACAACTTAAGAGGAAAGATTTACTCAGCTTGCGGTTTCAGAAGGTCTCCCATCGTACACTCATGGCAGCAGGCAAGGGTAGAGACACATGGCCGAGGCTGCAGAGCTGCTCCCAACACAGCAGACAGAAACCAGGTCCCCAGCAGGATCATGTCAGGAGACTCAGGAAAAGCCAGCACTTTCCAGGAAGAAGCTGTAACAATGTTTCTTCTTCCCTACTTTAATTACTTCAGAGCCAGCGGGCTTATCCCCTCTCACTTCCTGGCCCATAAATAAACCATACCTGAAAGCTCTGCTCTGGGCAACCTCCATCTCAACAAGCTGACACAATCTTTCCAAGTCCAACCCTAAGCATCTGCCCCTTCCAGCCAGACCCTACCTCCAACTCACACAGAGTTCCAAACATAGGAAGCTTTGAGGGGACACTCAAGATCCAAGCCACAGCACCTGGAATCCTACTCTTACAACTGAACTGACTTCAGGGGCCCAGTAATCAGCATTTCTAAAAGATTTCTCTAGGTGACTTCCTATGCTCAATAAAGTTTTGAAAATAATCACAAGTTCAGCATCCCTATTTCAAAAATCCAAAACGCTCCCAAATCTGAAACTATTTGAGTATCAAGTCAGTGCTCAACAAAATTGTAGAAAGGTATAACGACAGGTATGAGGCTAAATTAAACTGAAAGCTGCTCTGGATGACGCCTAATGAATTTATAGATGAATGAAGTCTAGAAAGGATAAACTGACTACAAGGAAACTGAACTAAGTCCAAAAAAGACAGAAATGCCTAATTCTAGGGGTAGAGCAAGGGAAGACTAAGGTAAGCCTGCAGCATTATACTATATGCTGAAACTAAAGGTCTGTTCAAAGAGCAAAAGAAGCCAGGTGTGGTGGAGCACACCTGTAATATCAGCACTGAGGGAAGCTGAGTCAGTAGGATTACAAATTTGAGTCTCACCAGGGTAATGTAGCAAAACCTACCTCAAAACAAAAAACTGGGGCAAGAGGAACAGCACAGCAGTTACAGTGCTTGCCTAGCAAGTGCACGACCCTGAGTTTGATCCTCAATACCACATAAGCCAGGCATGGTGGTACACACATGCAATCCCTGCACTTGGGAGGCTGAGGCAGAAGGACTGCTGTGAGTTTGAGGCCAGCCTGGGCTCTATCTATAGCAAGTTCAGGGCCGGTCAAAGCAAAACCCTGTCAAAAGCAAGCAAGCAAGCCAATTGTAACAGTTAACTCCGTAAAAACAAACAAACAAACAAACAAACAAAAAAAAACCGCTGGAAATCACTATTCCACACCGATTTAAATAAATGAACAAATAAATGGGAAAAGGAAAACCTCTCTTTCTTATTTTAAGATACAAATTCATAAATGTAGAGGGAATGATAAATTAGAAAAATCACTATGTGGCAAGCATCGCAGTATAATTATGTAAAGCAACAAACATCACTAGAGATTACAACTAGGGAAAGATCCAGAGTCGCACAGTACTTCTCAAAAACTTGGTGGTCATAAAAAATTTATTTAAAAACTGGGCAAAAAAAGACCTTTTCAGATAGATAAAAGTCAAAGGTTTTTTTTTTTTTTTCAGTTGACCCACACCACAAGAAACACTAAAAGAAGTTCTTCCAACTAAAAATAAATGACATCAAATGGAAACTTGAACCCACAGGAAGAGATGAATCCGGAAATGCTAGCTATGTGGCAACATAACATTCCATATATAGTTTCTTTATTCTCTTAGTTTCTTTAAAAGATACATGTTTGCTTAAAACAAATACATGTGCGTACTGAAGTACTGAGGGATTTCCAACATGTAGAGGTACCACACACAACACAGTACAAGGAAGTGGAGAGGAGTGAGATCACAACACTGAGAGGTTCTAATGGCTTATGTGAAGTAAGCCAATAGTTAATAGACTGGAGCTATGATAAATTAAGGCTCCACAGAAAGGTGAAAAGATCCGTATCTGAACAAAAGAAGGGACATCCACCAGACTCCATGCTAGAAAGAAACAAAGTACGGAAGCAAAGTCCTAGCATGAAGGAAACAGGCCCTCAGTTTTAGAGACAGACACAGAAACTTCCCTGAGATTTAATAAGAACAAACAAGAAAGGATGCACATCGAGATGTACTGAGGTAAGGTCAAGCGTGAAGCTGCTCTGGTAAGTTGCTTTTACCTTCAGAATTGGTATGAAGCACTTTCCTCTTTCCAAGGAAGGTTAACATTTTTCTAGTTAATAGCCATGTTTAAAAGATAAAGACCTATGACACACACACAAATCTACAAGGTAATTAAGAAGTTATCAAGGAAGGCTTAGTGGTGCAGGCCTGTAATCTCAGCATGTGGACAGCCAGACCTCAGTTATTTAGAGACACGGCAAGACACCAGAATTAAAAAAAAAAGGGGGGGGGGGGATAGGAATGTAACCTAGTGTGATGGCTCTGGGCTTGATCCACAGTACCATTTTTTAAAAGTTAGCAACTTTTGATTATTTTTGGAAGAAAATAGATGTAACATTTAACCTGGCCTCAGAGGTTACTTTTAAGCAATTCAGAGAAGACTGTGACACTGATTAAAACCCGCTCTCTCAGCCCTTCCCTGGCGTGTCATTTACCAGTTGGCAGCTTGTGGAGACAGATGTCTGATGAACACAAAGACCTTCCACTTCTGTCTAGAAAAGAGGTGAGTGGTTGAGAAAAATGGGTGGTCACTTTCAATCCCACTCCTTCAGGTTCTCTATTTCCCATTGCCTCATTCCTCAGCTACTATTTCAAGTCCTGACTGTCTCATGTGACTTCGGAGTCTTTGCTAATGTTCCATGAAAATTTTGCTAGACCAAGACAAGACCTAGGGTCTTTTAAACTACCAAAATCTACTTCACATGCATCAAGTTCTAATAACTAGGACTCAGAACCCCAACAAAGCTGCTCAGCATCATTTAAGCATCTACACTACATGCATTTAATCCTCCCTATGGGTAACAAGGACAATCTTTTTTTCTGGCTGTAAGACAACCTCTTAGGTTATGTCCAAAGTCATAGCAAAAATGATAGGTCAGTTACAAAGAATGTCATGAGTGTGTATGCATATGACCACCCATCAAATGAACAGAGTAATTACTTTCATAACTTGTATATAGTAAAACCATCAACAGCATTGTATTTCTCTTACTAAAAGTTCATTTCTATAGGATGGCAAACTAGAGTGGAATCCATTAAAAAATACTTGTGGTTAAATTTTAAGAAACCTACAGGGCTTGCTTAACCCCTTAGTCTTACAAACTTAGATGAAACCAACATTTTGCTTTTATCTTGTCACTGTCATTTATTGCTGCTTTCCAATTCTCTTTCACCTCCTACTGAGTGCTTCACATGTAAAAAATAAGTTACTAATTTGGAAAATGTTATGAAAACAAAATCCTCTTGACTTGAAAAAAACATATTTGGATTACAAAGTATATTCTGGTGTACTTATGCAAAAGGGTTAAGACCAAAAAAAGAATCTGCTTGCTTATTAAAAATGCAAACATTACCTCAGTCATCCAAATAGCCCTGAACTCAGTCAGCCACTGCCTCTGCAGATCACCCACCAGCATTACCATTACATCACATGACATTATGGAACAATAGCGAGCTCTGTGTAATACTTGAATATATTGTTTTGAAAGAATAAACTGTCATTAAGTTGAATAAAAGCTTTCTGAAATCAAACCTGGGGGGAACAGCATTCACTGTGTGGCCCTTTTTACTACTTTGAGAAACAGCCTCATCCTGAAAGCAGGAGTTGGGGGGAAGAGATGAGAGTATAAAGGCAACTGTGATGAGTGGCCCTGATGGCAACCCAGCAGGCAGAGGGCAGGGCTTTAAATTACCCGGCAGAACAATGTCAAAGCAGAAGGCTTGCCTCAGATACTGCACTTGAAACCCAGCAAACAATCTCCCCCTTGCTGCAGCACTATTTCCTACTACAGCCTGGTGATTTATATGAGGCTTGGTTAGAACCGAAAAATGAGCCTTTACTAGGTACAAAACAGTTAAAATGTCTTGATGCCATCTTAACATGGGCCATCACTACAACCATATGACTTTAGGTAATTATTTTAAGCTCTGAGTTTCAATGTTTTAATCTATTAAAAAAAAATAACTACCATGCACAGGTACCAAGGGGATTGGTAGCTATTACCACAACTGTTACTTCTACCCAATTTCCCCCTTTGCCTGATTCGTCCCAGAGGTTTTGTACAAATGCAACATGAGCATCACTGTAATGATATCTAACACCTGTAGTCTGGCCACAGCCACATATCGCCATTCTAATCAAACAGCTACTCTACCTTCCAAGCCAAGCTCCAGGCAATCTCCTACCGCCACCCGCTCCTCCCCAGCTCTCCTCCCTCCCACCCTGTTGTCAACAGTCTTAATAATCAAGGCCAGAGCATCATAATCAGGAGGTAGCAAAGTCTAATTTGAAATCCAAGTATCACTGGGCACAGTGGTCCACAGCTATAAGCACAGATACTCAGGAGGGTGTGACAGGAGGACCACAAGTTCAAAGCCTGCCTGTCTCAAAATTAAAAAAAAAAATATTTTAAAGGCCTGGGGTATAGCTCAATGGTAGAGAGCCTGTCTAGCACCATGAGGCCCTGGAATCAAACTTATTTTAAAAATAAAATAAAACAAAAATCAATTGAAACCAAGTCCAATTGCACCCTATTGCTCTTCACTAACTGGATCATATTATTCACCATTAAGGTTGATGATTTTAATGATCATTTTAAATCTGAAGTTACAGCCAGGCTTGTGACATAAACTTATCATCTCAGCCCTCTAGGAGGTTGAGGCAAGAGGATCACAAGATCAAATTCGTTCAAAATTAAACATGGACTGAATGAATGGCACAGTGGTTATAGCGCTTGCCTAGCAAGCACAAGACCCTGAGTTTGATTCTCCAGCACCACATAAGCCAGGTGTGGTGATACATGCCTATAATCCTAGCACTCAGGAGGCGGAGGCAGGAGGATTGTATGAATTCTAGGCCAGCCTGGGCTACCTAATGAGTTTAAGACAAGCATAGACTAGACAGTGACACCCTCTATCAAAAATAAATAAATAATAAATAATAAAAATGGGCTGGGGAGGGTCAACTCCTTTCAATGCTCCCTTCTGGGTAGTGAAAACTTTTACTCCACTCTGATTGTATTCAAAATAAAGCCACCCTCTTTACAACTTGAATTAAAAAAAAATAATAATAGGGCTAGGATGTATGTCAGTGCAAAGGCTCTGGGTTCAATCCCCAGACCACTAAAATGAATAGAGAATAGCTTTCCTTAGTACCAAATCCCCTCGATTCTTTCTCTATTATTCAGTTTATTACCATAAAATATGAATGATTTCAAACAAGTGAAAAATAATCCCAGAAAATTATTACATGTATCTCAAAGCTTTCTTTTCAATCTCTCCCTAAAAGAAGGCAAAAATTGGTCATCCAGGGTCCCACCCAAAACTAGAAGAATTCTGGACATGAGAGAATAAAGATTTCAGGAAGAAAGGACATGGAACTGGAAGCAGAGGTGGGACTCCGCACAACCTTGGAGAACACAAATGATCAGCTCTGAGTTTCCAAGTACACAGCCTATGTATTTTAATCTGATTGTACACGGACAGTAGAGATGGAAATCTAATGACTGCTGACTTCCTTGAAGAATACATTATTCCTCAAAGTAATAAAGGCTATAAGAGGTTTTTTTTTTTTTATGTCAGTCAGTGTTTACCAAAGCCTAAACTAGAAGCCTAAGGGGAAGAGCCTGAAAGCAAATATTAACATTTCCACATCTGTAAAGCAGATAAAGTGCTGGAGAGAATATATGAATCATTTAAAAGCACTTATTTTTGTTAAATACAGTATAATGTAACTAGAATAGGATTTGACCTTAGTGAAAAAGGTTCAAGTTCAATCTATACCTTCCAGCTGTCTGATCTTGCAAGTATCATTAAGTACACTTAATGATGCAGGAATTAAGGGACGATATGTGTACATATGGGTGGGTATGGGAGGAACTTTTTAATACAGATAGCTCTGTAAGCAAAGATGTTTTTCCATGGTCTGGGTGCTTGTCCCCTGCAAAACTCATGTGGAAACAACCCTCAAAATCATATTCTAACGGCACTTAAAGGTGGGCCTCCTGAAGGGAATCAACACGAGATGGGGTTGTGAAGGTGGGGCCTCATTAATAGTCTTATAGAAGGAAGAGAGACCAAGTCGGCAAGCAGACTCTTGTCTTGCCATGTGATGTCCTCTGCCATGTCATGGCCTGGCAGGAAGGCCCTCATCAGGTGCCAAGCAGAAGGTGGTGTCCTGCTCTCATAACTAGGAGGTAAGTACACCTCTTTTTTTTTTTTAAATTACCTAGTCTGTAGTATTCAGTTACAGCAACAGAAAGTGAACTAAGACACAAGCAACCAGCGCTCTATGCTTACTATTTCCTAATTCTGGGATAGATGAAAACATGGGGGACTAAGAAACTCCTGCAGCAGAAATAATGTTAACAGAAAATCTTCTCTACCACTTAATAGCAATACGAAAACAATGAAGTACCTCAAGATGTGCTAAACAACTGGGTACTCTTTACTCTTACACACACACACACACACACACACACACACAAAAAAACTTATGCAAAACAGTTAGCACGATTAATTCCAACTGGCAAATGGAGTCTCACCTGGATGACTCACAGTCCAGCTCACCAGTGAAATTCAAAGAGCTTTAATGGAAATACAACGGGAAGGGCCACCTCCCACACCATTCACTCATCCACTTATTCAATCCCTACTTTACATCTGGCTCTCTTTCAAGGGCTGGCGATTCAATGGTAAAATATACCAGTTCCTGCCTGCCTTCGTGGAGCTCACACTAGCACAAAAATACAGAAGGTAACAAATTTATAGGAAGTCAACAGGGACAATAAGCCAGCAAAAAGATACAATTTGGGGGCAGTAAAGGGAGTTACTGGGCATTTAAACAGGGACTTGGCACTGAGCTACATCCCCAGCCTCTTTTTTTATTTTTTGTTTTGAAACAGCTTCTCCCTAAGTCACCGACATTGTGCTCAAATTTGCAATCTTCCTGCCTCAGCCTCCCAGAGAGTTGGGATTACAGGCCTGTGACACCAGGCCCAGCTTAAAAGTCACAACAATTTCAAATAGGACAGCCACAGGAGGAATCAGAGATGGCACTGAAGGAAAGCCCTAAAGGAGATCAGAGTAAGGTGTACGCCTATTGAGGGGCAGGGGGAAGCAGGGCCAGATCGCCCTCTCCAGCAAGCTCAGAGAAGACAAAATGCAACTCCTGGACTCCTTACCTTTCAGAAGGGGCTGGAAGGTTGGAATCTCTTGCAACTTGATGACATCCGGGTCACTGCTGACATTCCGCGAGGCCTGAGAGCCCTGAGCTACCACCACAATATCATCCATCTTGGCTCTATGCTTAGCCGGAGAGGGAGTCACTGAAAATAGAGTCACACTGCTCAGGAGCTGCATATTAGCCACTTCTGCGTAACAAAGTTATTTTCAATATAATCATTAAAAGTACATATTTTACACAACAAAATGTTATCTTATGGTGTAGACTGAGAGGATAAAGTATGGGGGACTGCTAAGTCCTATGTTGTTAAACATTACAGGAATATCTAACATGAACTTCTTTCATATCTTGCTTTACTATTCACAAAAGGGAGACTACATTTTAAGTTACATGCATATTCTACATGTGACACAACACAGTTCTTCACTCAAAAAACAAGGGCCAAAACATGGCAGGCCACAGGTTGAACCTGCGTGCTCTATGTAGGAGTCAACATTCTCAGGCCTGTATCACTCACATCCCAAAGGCTGCCACAAGTGCCACAAAACTGCACTGCCTGCTGGATGCTAGGGTCTCCAGAGGCTCCGTACTCATTCTTTCAGAAAAATTTCTGCTACTATTATTTCAAGAAAGTTTTCTCAGGGATATAGCTCACTATGTAGGCCATGGGCTCAATTCCCAGTACCACAAATAAAAAAAGAAAAAAAGAATATCCCTTGATCTCTCATTGACTTACTGATTTTTTTGTGCCCTTCTTGACATAATACTGACATTTTAACAGTAAAGGGCCCAGAGTTTCAACTACAGACCATCACCTAGGGTTGAAACTAGGGTTTTTTTCTATGGCTAGGATCATAAAACTCACCTGGTCAGCTATGATAGGGTAGATAAATTTGATGATAATTTACCTAACATTTTGAAAAGCAATGCCAAAACTCCTTCCTAATACCAACGTTACTCCTCTTTCCCCAGATCCTGCAGGAAAATAAATTTCCCAACCCTCTAGCTAGCCTATACTCCACTACCCCCAAAGTGGGAGTGCTATAAAGATTAAATATATGCACGCAGGCTTGTAATCCCAGGACTCTATGAGGCTGAGGCAGGAGAACAGCGAGTTCAAACCCAACCTGGATGACTTAGTGAGACCCTGTCTCAAATAAATAACAAAGGGGTTAAGGATGTAGCTCAGAGTGAAGGCCCTGTGTTCAATCACCAGTACCACAAAAAATACACACACAACACACACATACATATATAAGCGCAAGACATAGGAATAAGCAAATTTTAACTTCTGTTGGTTGACAGATGATCCAACTTGAAAAAGATGCTACATCTCTTGTCCCAAACTATGTTTCTGAACTGATACAGAGGCAGAGGTAGTAATTATTACTGTATTTATAAGCAGATAATATTCTGAGCCTTCCAAGGAAACAAGACAATGTAGCAAAGCTAGCAGACACACCTCACCACTAACAGCTGTTTCGATGCAGGTCTGAACTAGCACACCCTTCTACAACACTCCCCGAGGTCTGTTAGCTTCCACGTTTTTAAGACGAATTCTATCAAGAATCCAACAACTCCAAGACCAGGAGCTATCTGTAAGCCCCAGATTAACCAAAGGCAAATTCGTCCAAGGCCAGCGCAGTTCGAAGGGTGGGGACTCGGTTTTTGGGGGCAGATTTAACCAATTGAGATTAGCAAACACGTGGATTTACCCAGAGCACACTCAGGTGTCTTAGAGGTGGGAAATAAGGAGCAAATAGCTCTCCATTCACCAGGTGTTCTGCTGCGCAATCACCCTACTCCTAGCACAATACACCTCCCACACCCACCTCAAATGCTCAAGCGGGCAGAAACGCTACAAACTACTATCTGGCCAGCCTATATTATAAGATGGGCCAAAACACCTGAGGTTTTTTCTGGAAACATCTGCACCCAAAGGTTTAAAACGACTGATTGTATACATGTTACACACGTCTTCCCAAAAGGACCCTCTAAAATCCGTTGTTAGGAAATCTATGTTAGCACTCTGGGAGGCTGAGACAGGAGAATGGCAACTTAGGGAGACCCTGTCCCAAAAATCAAAACTAAAAATGGGCTGTGGATATAGTTCAGTGGGAAGGCTCTGGGCTGGGCTCGACTCCCAGGACCACAAGAATAAATAAACAGAAGCCTGTTCTTAGAGGTCCTGCCTATGAGGTATCCACTGCGCGAGCCAAACCTCGGCACATCAGTCATGAGTAACTGGAGCCAAAAATTAATTAGGTCGTTTTTCAAAGATTTAGACTGCAGAGGAGAGAAACGGCTGGTTTGGTAACAATGGGCCCGAGCGCCCACGGTGGCTTTGGGGACTCGCGGAGAAATCAGATGGTCGCTTTCTTTCGACCCGTCTTACGGCTGCACAAGGAGGGCTTTCTGCGCGCCGCCCACGGCCGCCAGCCCCCACCCGCGGGAGACGGGCTGGCCAGGGGGGTGGGAGGTTGGGACACCGACCTGAGCAGTTCAGATCATTGGCTCGACTTTCAGCCTCGGAGCTCTGCTCGCTGCCCATCGTGCCGACAGCGGTGGCAGCAGAAGAATGAGGGTCCGGGCCGACAGCGCTCGGGCGGCGGGGACACGGGACAGGGGCGGGAAGGCTAGACCGGCTGGGCGCCGCGGCGAGCCCAGCCACGGAGGACCCTGTGAGGGGGACAGGCGCGGCTCACAGGGCTCGCACTTCTCCCTTCAGACAGCCCGAAAAGCGCACACGAGTGACACCGGCTTTGCCGCGCCTGCCGCCAGCAGGAGGCGCGACTTCCACTCACTGGCTAATGTGCCGCAGGCAGTTCCTTCCGGGACGCGGTTGGTGCGCCGGCGGCGCGCTCTGACGCCAGTTCCGGCCTTGGAGGTTCCCGTTTCCCCGCCCGGGGGAGGGGCTGAGAAAGCCACTCCTGGGATGACAGTGATGTCACCTTAAAGGGCCACACCACCACAAAAACTAGATCCGCCCCAAGAGTAAAATCCTTGCTGTAATAATGCATCGCCTTTAAGCACTACGAACATATTAAGAGCATATGTTTGTTTTCCTGAGACAAGGTCTTCTTAGGTCACTACATTGCCCAAGTTGGGCTTGAACTTGTGATCCTCCTGCCTCAACCTCCCAGAATGCTAGGACTACAGGTACGAGCCACTCACTCTAGTTTATTTCCTATTTGGTACTGGGTTTTAAATCCAGGGCCTTTGCACTGACCTACATCCCCAGCCCCCTTTTATTAATTTATTTTTTATTTTAAGACCTGGTCTCTCAAAATCACTACACTGTCCATGCTGGGCTTGAATTTAACATTGACTACTTCATCCAGCATGATGCATGTGCCCCATGCTCAGCTAGGAACTTTATACACACAGCTTACAGTAACTTTACAAAAGATATTTTAACCCTATTTTATAGATAAAGAGGTTCCACATAGACCTAGGCTTCTAATCCACAACTCTCTGGATGCAAAACTTTGCTTATAAACTCTGAAAGCTGGGAGTTTAGCAGTGGATGTCCATGCAAGAAATTCTCAGACCGTAAAGGAAGGGGACTGGGAATGAGAAGAAAATGAAGAAAGTGGTGATTCACCTAACATGAGGGTGTGCATCTTCAGAGGGAAGTGGGCCCAGGCTCTCCACAGGGACCTTAACACTTATCCATAGGTACTCCGGGAAACTGAGGTAGGAACATTGCAAGATGGAGCCCAGTGTGGCAATTTGGTGGAATCCTGTCTCCAAATTTAAAAGGAGGCTAGGATGTTGATCAGCATGAAGGCCCTGGGTTCAATCCCTAGTTAAAGAGAAAAACAAACAGGTTACTCTAAAACTAGTAAAAGGTAAGGAAGGAGCACAAATGATGTGAATGTAGTAGCTCTAGCAGTGCAGCTACCAAGGAGCTGGGTAGCTGTGCAGTTCTCAGAACTTTGAAATTTATATTGTTGGCTTCAGGAAATTACAAGCAAATACCTTGAGATTTTATATGTGGAAATGTATGTGCTGCTGAAGCAAGCACTATATGTAGAAATATAATTTCAGAAGTTGTGTCAATCTGACTAAATTATTTTAAATCCCCCTCTCATTCACAGGTGCTTCCCATGTTTTATCCTATTTAATTTTCACACCAACCCTGAGGCCAACACGCAGTTAATTTGCTCGTGGCCACAGGTGGTAGTAGTCTAGGAATTGAAACCTGATGCTCTTTACTCACTATTACAGTGAGAAGTGAGTGCATGAATGTAAGTTTACTCTTCTCTGGGTGTATGAAAATACAGCTAGAACTCCCTGAGAGATCAGAGTAGGCTCCTAGGAGGGAGTGTATGGCCTTCCTGTGGAGGATTGTGTCAGCCGTCGGGCTGATGGAACTGAGGTGGAGGTACTAAGCACTGAGAGTGCTCCTCCTGTGTCTCCTCCTCTGAGTCAGCCATCCTCCTGTAAGTAACCCCACTAAACTCTTTGGTTTACCAAGTTGCACTTTGGTGAAATTGTTACTGTGGTCTGTCAGCCGTGCTGCAACACACGGCTCCCCTCCCCTCCCCCCCAGATCTGTCCTCTTTGGGGGTGAGACAAGATGAAGAAGAATGAGGCAGAGAGTAAGTCATTCTGGTCCCCTCCTTCCACACCAAAGTATATTTGTCTTATGCTGCATAGTCCAGTCTAGGCATCCCCAACTTCAAGGCCATGTGCTGGAACCTGTCTACAGTCTGTTAGGAAAGTGAAGGCACAGCAGGCAGTGAGTGGCAGGCTAGCCTGCAAAGCTTCACGTGCATTTACAACTCTCCTTTTTGCTAGCTTTGCCCCCTGAGCTCTTCCTCCTGCTCAAGTCATAGTGACATTAGATTCCCATAGGAGCTGGAACCCTATTATGACCCGTGCATTCAAGAGATCTAGGTTGCACATTCCTTATGAGAATCTAATGAGTGATAATCTGAGGTGGAGATACTAGTACGGGGGAGCGGCTGCAAATACAGACTAACGTTGGCAGACAAGTTTGAGTGCACAATAAGTATAATTGGCTTAAATCATCCTGAATCACCCCTCTCTATGAAAATTGTCTTTCATGAAACTGGTCCCTGGTACCAAAAAGCTGGATACCTCTACTGTAATGCATACTAACATAGTGATGTTTTTTTATGCTTCTCTTTGGGTGAATATTGCATTTTGAAAGGGAGTTTATATCCCATCAGCAGATGAATGGATAAATACAACATGATATACCTATATAATGGAATATTATTTGGCATAAGAAAGGGGATTGACGGACACAGCTCAGTGATTGGAATGCTTCCCTAGGAAGCATGAAACCCAGGGTTGGATCCCTCAGCACCACATACTAGCTGAGCATGGTGGCCCCTTCCTGTAATCCCAATATGTGGGAGACTGAGGCAGGAGATTACTCAGGTCTAGGCCAGTCTGGGCTACATAGTGAATTCAGGACTAGCCTGAACTACAGAGTGAGGGCTTGTCTCCAATTAATTAATTTAATTTAATGGGAACTTGACTGCTAATAAGTACTACAATATGGATAAAACTTGAAAATGTGATGCTGATTGAAAAGAGCCCATCACAAAAACATAAATTACATACTCCACTTGTATGAAACGTCTACAAGGAGCATTATAGAGACAGAAACAGTTTGTGGTTTTCAGTTATAGTTCAGATTGACAATGTCTCCCCAGGATGTCATGTGTTTGGAAGGTGACTGGATCATTGGGGTGCTGCACTCATCAGTGGATTCATCCATGGGTAAATTTAGTAGCTGAAAGCTGTTGGGGCCCTGGTTAGGGTGGGGGCGTGGCTTGAAAGGGGCGGTCCTTGCCGCTGGCTCCTCCCTTCTCTGTTTCCTGGCTACCATCAGTTGAGCAGCCGTCCTCCTCCTTGCGTTTGCACTAGTGCACCAGTGCTGTTTTTGCCTTGAAGCCAGCTGGCCATGAGCTAAATCTGACAAATGCGAGTCCAAACCAGCTTCTCTTCTTTTAATTGTAGGCACCAGGTATTTTGTCCTAGTTATGAGAGAGGGACTAATAACATTTCCTAAAGTTGAGAAGGCAGTAGAGGGAAGATAGAGAGGTAACTACTAATGGGGCTTGGGAGTTCATTCTGGGGTGATGAGGCTGGGAGCATTGGTCAGCGGTTAGAGCACTTGCCTCGCAAGAACAAAGCACTGGGTCCAGTTCCCCAGTACCACCTAAGATGGACGTGGTGACATGTACCTTAGTCCCAGCGCTTGGAAGGTGAGGCTGGGGGATTACCGTGAGTTTAAGACCAGCCTGGGCTACATAGTGAATTCAGGACAAGTCTGGACTACTGAGGGAGACCCTGTTTCACAATAAATAAAAAGTAAAATTGTGATGGTCACACCATCTTGAATACATTAAAACCCACTCAACCATATCTCCATAAAGCTATATTCAGAAGAGTATCTAAGTCAATATGTAAATAAATAAGATCCAACATGACCTAGTCCATAGAATGCTTACAGTTTGGTGGCAAGAAAATGTAGTCCAGCCAGGCTTGGTGGTTCAGGCCTCTAATCCTAGCATTCTGGGAGGCTGAGGCAGAACGATCACAAGTTCAGCCCCAGCCTGGACAACTTAGCAAATGAGTGAGACCTGTCTTAAAAATAAAAATTGAAAAATGGGCTGGGGATGTAGCTCAGATCAAGGGCCCTGGGCTGCAGCACCAGTACCATGAAGCAGAAGAAGCAGAAGCAGAAGAAGAAGGAGCAGGAGAAGAAGAAGAAGAAGAAGAAGAAGAAGAAGAAGAAGAAGAAGAAGAAGAAGAAGAAGAAGAAGAAGAAGGGGATTTCACCTTTAGTTAGACCACATGGCAAACCATAAGTAGGTGTTTTGGTTTAATTTTAATTTTTCTGGTTTTTTTTTTTTTTAGACAGGGTCTTATTCTGTAGTCCAGGCTGGTTCTGAACTCACTATGTAGCCCAGGCTGGCCTTGGACTCATCCCAACCCTCCCAAGTGCTGGGATGACAGGAGTATGCCACCACACCTGGCTACTATGAGTCTATATGAAGTGAGTGGGAGGTGCAGTGGTTTATAAACACAGATCTACAATCTGCCTATTTTCTAATTATTCTATTCCATGCCAGACACTAGGCTAAGTTTCAGGAATATTATTTTATTTATTTAGGTCCTGGGAATTGAATGTAGGGCCTTTGCACTAAGCTCCATCCCTACCCTCCTTTTTAAATTTTTTATTTTCAGACAGGATTTCACTAAGTCAGTAAAATGCCAGAACTAGGTTGGAACTTACCAACATTGGAATCCTTCTGCCTTTCCCTCTCAGAGTGCTGGGATTATAGGCCTGTCCCATGGAGCTCAGTGTTAAGAATACAAGTTTAACCAGAGGAAGCTCTGGCCTTGCCATGCAGTAATATTTAACTGAAGAAGTGCCAACTCTAATTGAGGACCCTCCGTTCTCTGATTATGGAAATAAGAACCTAACATCATGCCTGTAAGTAGGAGGCACTGTGAACTCTGAACTCCATCACAGGCCTGTAATCCCAGCACGGCGGAAGGTAAGGCAAGAGGAGTGTAGATTCAAACCCAGACTGGGCAAATTAGTGAGACCCTGCCTCAAAATCAAAAACTAAAATCAGCAGAGGGTGTAGCTCAATGAGAAGGCCTTGGTCTGGACTTGCAGTGAACACATCCCACCCCCACCCCTGCCCCACCCTCACCCCACCCTCACCCACACAGGCACCCCTGTTCTCAAGACGGACCTGCCTGTGATCACAGCAATTTGGGAGGCTGAGGTGGGAGTTTGAGCCTAGCCTGGGCAGTGTAGTAATTTATCCAGATCCTGTCTAAAAATAAAAATACCAATTAACAGAGATAGAGCTCAGTGCACAAGCCCTGGGTTCATTCCCAAGGACCCCAAAATTAATGAATAAATTAACTGACATAAAATTGAAGAAAAAGAAAGTGCTGTCTTTCGTTGCTTCGGGACCAGAATCAGGTCCTGCAAGCTGCGTCTTCCTGGGATTTGACTGTCCCCGAGGCAGGCGCTCTCCCGCCCGGCTCGGCCTGGGCGCGGGACCCCGAGCCGCCTCCGCGGTGGCGCGCGCGCCTCTCCCAGGTGCCGCTCGGCTGGATGTCGCCGGGAAGCAGCTCCGGGTTGCCGAGCAGGAACGCGCCTTTCCCCGGCTGCAAACTTTCGGCCGCTGCTACGGAAACAGGAACTTGCAAACCCCAGAGGCCCGGGCGGTGCGGGGCGGGAGCTGGAGCAGGAGCGACCCCTGCGGGGCCCCAGCGACCCCTGGCCCCGACTCGCCGGTGCCTCTCGCCGGATCAGGACCTCGCCGGGACCTCGCGCCACCAGGTAAAGGCGTCCGCATCCTCCCCTTCCGGATCGGTCCCCAGAAGCGCTGCCACCTGCCCAGGGAGCGGGCCGAGGCTCCTCCAGCCATGGCCCCAGCGTCTGGGCCGACCGCGGAGTGGTGTCGCCGCAGTGCCCCTCAGGGGGTCCCCGGGCAGCCTCCGAAACACCTGCCATGCGGGCCCCGCAACACCACGAGACCGAGAGGGAGGAGAGCTCCGGGAGTAACATTCACTTCCTCAAAAGAAGGAACACGTTCTCCCCCTATTATGATGATGATGATGATGATGATGATGTTGCCCTACAGAGGATTGAACACAGGGCCCTCGCTCTGAGGTACACATCCAGCCCCCCTCCCTTTTTAATTGTTTAAGGTCTTGCTAAGTCGCTAAATTGCCCATGGTGGGCTTGAACTTTGGATCCTCCTATCTCAGCATCCCAAAATGCTGGGCCAATTATTATTTTAATTAGTATTTTGGATGCATAATACTTACATTCAGCATGGGGAACGATTGCATATACACCCCGCATCTTGATCATTTCGAAAGCCTTCCTTTCCCCTTTCCTCCCTCCCTTCTCCCCCCTCCTTCTCCAGCCCATCTATCTCCCTGTGTCCTACCTGCACTGACTTATTTTGCTCTTTTACTTATTTACACGTTGGGTTCTTCCTGTTTGAGAAACCGTGCAATACTTAGCCTTCTCTGTCTGGTTTATTTCACTTAGCAACATAGTAGGGGAGAGAGACTGTGGAGACCGGGAGGATCTGGGGGCTGGGGCAGGGGGCAGGCTGGAGGGCAGGAAAGGGAAGGGGAAATAAAATGTTGAAGATGTGAGATGTATAGGGACTGGGCCTAGTGGCCCATGCCTGGAAGCCTAGCATTCTGGGAGGCTGAGGCAAGAAGATTGCAAGGTCAAGCCCAGCGTGAGTGACCTAGTGAGCACTTGTCTCAAAAGAGGTAGGTCTGTAGCTCAGTGTGAAGACTGTAGTTCAATCCCCAGTACATGAAAAAATAAAATGATAGGTATAGGTACCAGTTCCCCAAGAAGAAAGTAATTATTATGTATCACAAACATATACCAATAAAAATAATAATTATGAGAAAAGTTTTTAGTGGCTGTAGTAAGCTAGAGTAAGCATGGAGGCTGAGTCTCTCTCCCACTTGTATCCTCTACCCATGTCTTGAAGCAAGATTCAGCTGAACTTCCAACCTTGAAGGCCAAGATAATCATGGGTTAAGACTTTATTAGCTGGATTTGAAGCTCAGCTGTAGTTAGCATGTGCAAGGCCTGGGTTCCATCTGCAGCACCACAATTTTTTTTAAAAAAAGAATAAATAATGATAATAACTCAAGAAGTGAAGGAAAGAGAGAAGCAGAGACCTTAATAAGCCTAATAATTGTGGAGGGTTTCTAACAGGGCAAAGTCTTTAGTACTTCCTGTATCCAGGTGCTATAAAGTTGCTTATAAGCCAGGCTTCATGGTACAGGTGTGTAATCCACAAGAATTGCAAGTTCGAGCCCAGCCTATGTGATTTAGGAACTTATCCAGAACTCTAAAAATCAGAACTAAAAATGGACTGAGTAATAGCTCAATGTAAAAGTCCTGGGGTTTTTTTTTGTTTGTTTGTTTGTTTGTGTAAATTTTTGAGACAGCGTCTTGCTCTGTAGCCCAGGGTGGTCCTGAACTCACTATGGAGTCCAGGTTAGCCTTGGACTCAGACAATTCTCATGCCTCAACCTCCTGAGTTCTGGGATTACAGGCATATGCCACCACATCTCGCTTACATGGTGCTGGGGAATTGAACTTGGGTACTTAGCGCTTGACTTAGCACTTACTAGGCAAGCACTTTAACTGCTGAATCATTCCTCCTGCCTCAGAAAGTCCTGGGTTTAATCCAAAGTACCAAAAAAAAAAAAAAAAAATCTACACATAGCTGGGCATGATGGTCCATACATGTCCCAGCACTCTGGGAGGCTAGGAACATCACAAATTCAAGGTCTATATGTATATCTGTGTTCATATATGCATACCCATGGTCATAGCAGCACAACTAACAATGGCTAAAATGTGGAAGACACGAAAATACCCATCAACAGACCAATGGACACAAAAGTTGTGGTATCTGTACACAATGGAGTACTACTCATTTGTAAAGACAGATTTGAGGCTTTTGTAGGTAAATGGAAGGAACTTGAGACCATCATACTCAGTGACATGAGTCAAATGCAGGAGATTAAATATTGCATGGTTTCTCTAATATGAGAAACCTAGAATATAGTCACCATCTAGACCCAAATGGAGTTGATAGTGGGAGTTAGGAGGATGGGGGGAGAGGGCCAAAAAGAGAAAGGAATTGTAATTTTGATGTGATGTATGTGTGTGCACAATACTCAATTTCATTGTAAACATTATGTATCATATATATGTGTATATATACATATATATGTATAATAAATGGGAAAAAGAAAACAAATTTCAAGGCCATCTTGGCCAACTTAGCAAGACCTTTCATTATAAAATGAGGAAGAAATAGCTTTCTTTTTCCAGTGCTGGTGTAAGACATAAACAGGGTCATGTATGTAAATTGCATAGTGTGGCGCCTGCCACCCACTAGATTATAAATGCTGATTGTCGCTAGTAAGGAAGGAAGGATGCCACAACCTATTACCTATGCTTCAAAAGTGACTAGATAATTTGTGTCCTCACTCCTCCTGCTTCAAAAAGGTGAGAAGATGAAGGATTCTAGAACTCAGAGGCAGGCCTACAGTCCATAAGGTTTCATAGGCATGCACTATCAGCTGTTCTGTTGGTATTTCAAGACAAGATCTCACTATACTATCTAGGCTGAATTTACTGTGTAGTCCAGGCTGATCTCAGACTTGGGATCCTCATGCCTCAGCCTCTTGAATGTTAGAATTAAAGGCTTACACTACCACACCCAGCTAACACTGGCAGGGTTTGGCGGGGGGTGGCGAGGTAGGGAGGAACACTGGGAATTGTAACCCTGGACTTTTATTTGGAGCCATAGCCCTAGTTCTTGCCTTGTAGTCCAGACTGGTCTTGAACTCACTATGTAGCCCAGGCTGGCTTTGAACCAACAGCAATCCTCCCACCTCACCTTCCCAAGTGCTGGGATTACAGGCATGTGCTACCACATCCGGCTTTTTATTTTGAGACAAGATCTCTCTGTGTTACCCAGGCTGGTCTCTAACTTGTGATCTTCCTGCCACAGCTTGCAGACCTACATCTGGCATGAGCCACCACAGCTAGTACACTGTCAGCTTTTGATCATTGCTAAGATGGTTTATGTTTGTTTTGTTTTGCTTTCTATTGAGGATTGAGGCCATGGCTTTGCGTTGAGCTGCATCCCTAGCTCTCTTATTTTTTTATTTTATTTGTTGATTGATTGATTTTGAGATAAAGATCCAGGCTGGGCTCGAACTTGAGATACTCTTTTCTCTCAGCTTCCCAGAGTTCTGGGATTACAAGCATGCACCACCACACTGGCCTTTCCCAATTTGTGAAAAGAAATCAAACTCACTGATAATTTTCTACTTTGGTTCTAGAGAGAAACTCCACCATCTGTGCAATCTTCCAGAAACAAACTAAGACCAGAAGGAAGGACAAATTTACCCTTGGGAGACCAAGACTAAAGGAAAATTTAAAATGCTCTTCAGGGAAGAGTGGCGCTTGACTTACACTTGGGTGATGATCTGTTTCCTGCCACTGAGGCTGCTCGCCAGTCAGAACTGCCTCCCCGAGAGTCTAGATGATGTTGTCATTGATATCCAGTCTTCACTTTCGAAGGGCATCAGAGGCAATGAACCTGTTCATACCGCAACTCACATGGATTGCATCAATTCTTGCTGTTCAACAATAGATATAGCAGGTAAATAATATGTCCATGTTTTGTTTTTTTTTCTTTTTTGGTAGTGGGGATTGAACTGAGGACCTTCGCACTGAGCTACATCTCCAGCCTTTCTTTATTTTTACTTTGAGACAAGGTCATATTACTTTGCTTAAGCTGAGCTTGAATTTACCAACTTCCTGTCTCAGCCTCCCAGAGGGCTTGGATTACAGATCGTGCCACCAGGCCCAGTTTTATTTTCTTTAAATTTTGTCATAAACATTTACATGAGCTGGGTGTGTCAGCATAGGTTAGTAGTCCCAGCAGTCTGGGAGGGTAAGGTAGGAAGAAAAGCTAGGACCCTGGCCTGGTTTTCACTCTCCAGTGTTCCTCCCTACCCCAGTCCCAAAACCCTGCCAGTGTAAGCTGGGTGTGGTAGTGCAAGCCTGTAATTCTAACACTCAGGAGGCTGAGGCATGAGGATCCCAAGTTTGAGGTCTACGTAGTAAATTCAGCCTAGACCATATAGTGAGATACTGCCTTAAAATATCAACAGAACAGTTGACAGTGCCCATGAAGGAATATGAACAGTAGGCAGCCTCTGAGTTCTAGAATCCTTCATCTTCTCATCTTTCTTATTAGGCAGGATGAGTGAGAACACAAAATATCTAGTAACTGGGCTATTTAGCAACTTAGGGAAGGAAACTTTATCTCAAAATTAAAAAGAAAAATAAAAAGGTTTGGATATAGATCAGTGTGAGGCCCTGTGTTCTATCCGCAGTACCATGAAACATAAATAAGATGGACTTGGTATCTTTCTCTTCCACTGAGATCCTTTTGGATGGAGGCATGATATCTATGATGATGAATTATTCAGTCTATCCATAAAACCTGGACTCACAGTTTCTTCTTTTTTATGGTATTGAAGATCAAGCCCAGGGCTTCACACTGAGCTATGTATGTTCCCAGCCATTTTTTTTTTTTTTTGAGACAGGGTCTCACTCTGCAGTCTGGGCTGACCCTAAACTCACTATGTAGCCCAGGCTAGCCTAGAACTCACAGCAATTATCATGCCTCAGCCTTCCAATGTTCCCAGCCCACTTTTGATTTTTGATTCTGAGGCAGAGTTTAGCTGTATTTCTAAGTTACCAAGGTTAGGCTTGAATTTGTGATCCTCCTTCCTTAGCTTCCCAGAGTATTGGGATTACAGGAAGATACTATGAGGAGACTCAGCTTATCTCATGGTTTTGTAGGTGCCTTCAGCATACAAGAGATACATGAAATCGTTGGAGTTAACCTTACAGTTTTGTAAGGTCCAGACTTTTTTCTTTTTTTTCGACAAGGTCTCACTCTGTACCCTAGGCTGGTCCTGAACTCACTATGGAGCCCAGGCTGGCCTTGAATTCAGGGCAGTTCTCCTGCCTCAGCCTCCCTAGTGTTGGGTTTATAAGCATGCGCCTCCATGTCTGACTTACGTGGTGCTGGGGAACTGAACTCAGGGCTTTGCACTTGCTAGGCAAGTGCTTTAACCACTGTGCCATTCCTCCAGTCCCTCAGCCAATGTTAAGTTGTGTATAACCACAAATCCAGTACATGTCTGTCTCTTTGGAGGGATATTTTAACAAACAAGAGGCTTATTTCTAGAGAATTAATGGTATTAGCCAAAGCAGTTTTTGCCAAAGATGATGATGATGGTGATGATGGTGATGGTGATGACGATGATGATTTTTGAGACTGGTTTTGCTTTGTAGTCCAGGCTAGTCCTGAGCTCACTATGGAGACCCGGCTGGCTGACCTCAAACTCACAGCACTTCCCTTGTCTCAGCCTCCCAAGTGCTGGGATTATAGGTGTGCACCACCACATCCTACGTATGAACTCAGGGTCTCGTGCTTGCCAGGCAAACACTTTTTCGCGGAGATATTTCTCTAGCCCTTGCCAAAGTTTATCTGAACTCAAATTCATACCCTCAGTGTTTTAAAATTGCTTTACATGGACTAGAAGAGTAGCACAGTGGTTAGAATGCTTGCCTAGCAGGCAGAAGGCCCTGAGTTCAATTCCCCAGCTCCACATAAGTCAGGTGTGGTGGCAGGCACCTGTAATCCTAGCACTTGAGAGTCAGAGGCAGGAGGACTGGGATGAGTTCAAGGCCATCTTGGACTACACAGTGAATTCAGGACCAGCCTGGACTACAGAATGAGATCCTGTCTCAAAAAGATTTTTTTTTATTCTACAAAATTCAACACAGGAAAAGGAAATGATTCAGCAGTCAGCAAACAAGGGAAAAAAATGAGGAGCATATTTGTGTTGGACTCCAGAATGAGTTAAGTTCAAGTGCTTGCCCTACATTTGAGAACATCTGATTTCAAAATCACACTGATACAAGCTTTCATTGCAGGAGACAAAGCGTGTAACTTGATGATCTTCGACACTCGCAAAGCAGCTGGACAACCCAACTGCTACCTGTTTTATTGTCCCAGTGAGGAAGCCTGTCCTCTGAAACCAGCAAAAGGACTAAAGAGTTACAGGATAATCAGAGGTAATCAAAAGCGTTGTTCTTTTTCCATTGTGAGTGGAATTATTTAAGGATGTGATTAATATGAAAGATTTTCTTTACAAAAGAGTAAATAAAATGACTAAGAGAGTTTACTGATATCTTATGATTTGAAATTCAATTTTTTTCCACACCGAACTACATCCCTAGCCCATTTTATATTTTATTTTGAGACAGGTTCCCACTAAGTTGCTGAATTGCCCAGGCTGGGCACAAACTTTTGATCCTCCTGTCTCAGCCTACCAGAGTGCTCAGATTACAGTGTATTCCAGCACACCTGCCTGAATTGGACATTTGAGTGTGTGTGCTAGAAACTGAATCCAGCTCCTCAAACATGCTAAGAACATGCTCTGTCACATGGGGAAATTTGAGAAGAGCAGTTTAGGCTTGGAAGGTGAGGTCGAGGACCTCTCTTACCTCTACTAAGTGTGAGGTAGCCTGGGGAATGATACTGTCCAGCTTGTGTGGGTGCTGACCCACGTGTTCTTCCAGATGAGGCTGTGTCCGAATGAACCTAGGAAACCTGACGTGTCAAACAATCCCTTAATTGGGAGCACAAAATAGGGCGAGGAAGCACACGCCTGCCATCAGAGCACTCAGAAGGCTGAGACAGGAGGATTGCTGTGAGTTCGAGGCCGGCCTGAGCTACAGAGCAAGGCCCTGTCTCAAAAAAAAAAAAAAAAAAAAAAAAGCACAAACTGTGGATACTTTGTGCAAATAATCCGTTACTGGGAAACAATGATAGAAATTTTAGTTGAATTTGTTTTTTAATTTTTCTAATACTTCTTTAGTGTTTTTGATTTAATAATAGATGCATAAAAAAGAAGTATGTGGTAAAGATCTGTGCCAATGGAAACCAAGAACATGGCACCTGCATAAACTTTTTAAGGTACATATGAAGGTAATGAAGCGGAACTGGAGCCAAGCCTTCCTGTGGCAGACACTAGGGTGCGACATTAGTCCAGAGAGAGTTGGTGGGCCACTTAGGGACTAACTGGCACTAATCCCAGACATGGTGTGTTGAGGATGGTTTACAGGATGTATACAAATTGTGCATTTTTTTTTTTTGAACTGTGGATTGATCCCAGGGTCTTTGCACTGAGGTATAGGCCCAACCTCAGTCGCCCAGGTTGGGCTTGAACTTGGGATTCTGTGGCCTCAGCCTCGCAGAGTGCTGGGATCACAGGTGTGCACCACTACACCTGGCTCTAATGATGTTCTTAATTCTATTTATAATATTATATTAATGGATTGAGGTTATTTCATTAAAAACAAGTTATCTTCCTCTGTATTGAAATTAAAGGTAGGTATGTTTGGTTGTTGTTTCTGAAGGAATTCTTGTTTCCTATAATACATTGACTACTGTTATAAACTAAAAGTTTGAAAGATGTCAGTGGATTGTTCGTTCTCTAAAATCATTGCAACTTGGCATTATACACACACCCTTAAGGTATATAAAAAATATATGTACACACACACATCCATACATCTTTAAGGTGTGTCATTTTTGCCAAGGACAGAAGAATAGATTTCAGAAATCGAGTAAATGGGGAGTGTTTGCTGATTTCCAAGAAATACTGAGTTTTTCATCATTTGACTCTGTGAAATCTCAGAAAAATTGAACCCGAGACAGAGTTGGGCGTGCAAGGCTGTTTCCTAGCTCTGCCTGTGACTAGTGTCTGTGCCTGAGGTGAAGCACCCCACCTATGCAAACAGCAGGGGCTGAGGTGAGTGGAGCAGGTGTGGTGGCTCCCAGGGCAGTTCCAGGAGCTTTGCCAGCACACAAATCTTACCCAGACATGGGACCAGCCCTGGCTTTGCTTTATTTCTCAGTTGTGTGCCTGACAAAAGAACTAGCTGTTCTGATCATTCTTATCAATGCCTTAGTTACGTGTGTGTGTGTGTGTGTGTGTGTTTGTGTGTGTGTATGTGTGTGTGCGCAATTTTTAGTTTTAATTTTGAGACAGTCCCCCAGTAGGTCACTAAATTGCCCAGGCTGAGTTCAAACTTGCTATTTCTCTTTCTCAGCCTTGCAGAGTACTAGAATTTCAGGGCTGTGCCACCTGATACTGTGGGTGTTTTTGTTTGTTTTCTGAGTCAGGGCCTTACTCTGTAATTCAGGCTGTCCTAAACCCACTATGTAGCCGGGCTGGCCTCAAATTCACAGCAATCTTTATGCTTCATCCTCCAAAGTGATAGCATTACAGGCATGCACCACCATGTCCAGCTTATATGATGCTAGGGCCTTGCACTTGCTAGGCAAGTGCTGTAACCACTCTGCTTCAGCCCCGACACCTGTTTAACTTCTGATATCATGCATAGCACAGGGCATTTATTTATACAGTCCTTTTTTTTTTAAGGTGTGCATTTTTTTGTTGAAACAAGGTCTCACTCTGTACTCTAGACTGGTTCTGAACTCATTGTGTAGCTCAGACTAGCCTCAGACTCACAGCAATCCTCCTTCTTCAGCCTCCTGAGTACCGAAATCATAGGCATGTCCTACCATGCCGGGCTAATTTTCATGCGGTGCTGGGGAATTGAACCCAGGGCCTTGCACACGCTTGACAAGTGCTGTTATCCCTGAGATACAACCCCTGCCCTAAACTTTAAAACATGTTGCCTTTCTTTTTTCCCATGCTGAAAATCAAACCCAAGTCCTCGATGCTTGCTAGGCAAGTGTTCTACCATTGTGCTACACTTCCAGCACTCTAGTCATTAAAAAAAAAAATCCTGATCCTCTCTGAAGATAAGATGATGTTTATCTTATGATGATGTTATGAATGCGGTATCAGCTATGGTGCAAACTCTGTGGTTCTGGCCGGGCGTGGCTGCAGAGCTTACTGTAATCCAAGTACTGGGAAGGCCTAAGTACAAGGATTACAAGTTTGAGCACCAGCCAGGTGACTTAGCTAATTAGTGAGAAAAGAAAGGGGTGGCCGAGGACACAGCTCAGCATGAAGGCCTTGAGGCCTTGGGTCTAATCCCCAGCACCGCCAAAAACAACCAACTTTATGGTGCTGCACTACTGGAAGGAAAAGGAACCCCAATCATCCACATTCTATTTTTGAGTGCTGTATCCAAAGCAGGTTTCTGCTGATTTTTCTCTGTTGAGGGCCACGTAGTGTTTGGGGCTTCTCAGGCTAGCACTGTGTGCCCAGGCTCAGTATGCTGTCTAACTTACCTTTGTCCTCATATTACAAGAGCAGCCATAGTCAGTGGATAAGCAAATAGGTGTGGTTATGTACCAACGAAACTTTACTGATAAATGCTAGTTTTTTTTTTTTTTTTGATACAGTGTCTCACTCTGTAGTCCAGGCTAGTTTTGAACTCACTGTGTAGCCCAGGCTGGCCTCTAACACACAGCAATCTTTCTGCCACAGCCTCCTGAGGGCTGGGGGGACTACAGGTGTGTGCCACCACACCCAGAATGTGTGGTGCCGGGAAATCAACCCTAGGGCCTTGTACCTGCTAGGCAAGCACTCTAACCACTAAGCTATGCCCTCAGCTCCTGGACAGTGACATTTGAATATCATACTTTTACGTATGTCATAAAATATTTTTTCAATCATTTCAAAATGTAAGCTACCATTCGTAGCTTGCAAACCATACAGAGACAGGTGGCAGGCCAGATTTGCCATTGGTCCAGGATTCCTTGACCCCTTTTCCAAATGAATTAATCAGTGAATTTTTGTTTATTTGTTTTGTGGTACTGGGGAGTCAACCCAGCGCATCTTCATGGAGCTGTAGCCCTAGCCAGTTTTTTGTTGTTGTTGTTGTTTGTTTGTTTGTTTTGTTTTGTTTTTTCCTCACACAGTATTTCTCTAAGTTTCCTAGGCTGGGCATGAACTTGTGGTCTTCCTGCCTCAGCTTCCCAGAGTGCTGGAATTAAAGGGGCACGCCACCGGGCCCCGCCAATAAGTGAGTCTTTAAAGGCCACCCAGAAGTATGAGGCTTGGAGAGTAGTCACAGGATATTACCCACTTGAAGTTGTCTCTGGCTCAGGTTGTTAGGAGAAAGAGTGGAGCCATTTTACAAAGCTGGCAAGGGACTTGACGAGGGAAAGACTGGTGGCACAGGCCTGTAATCCCGGCATTCTGTAAGTCTGTGGCTGGAGGATCCACATTAGGACCCAGCCTGGGCAAGTGGACAGTTTAGTAAGACCCTGCCTCTGAATCAAAATTAAAAATATGCTGGAGATATAGCTCAGTGTGAAGGCCCTAGGTCCAATCCCCAGTGCAAAAAATAAATAATAATTTTTAAAAGGGAAAGAAAGAGGGGTGGGGATGTAGCCCAGTGGCAGAGCGCTTGCCTGGCACGCTCAAGGGCCTGGGTTCGATCCCTAGTTCCAAACCTAAAAAACAAGTATCCCCAAGAAAAAAAGAAAAAGACAAAAAAAAAAAAGAGAGAAAAAGATAAAAAGGGAAAGAAAGAAAGCAGAAAGAGTGGACCAACAAATGCCGGGGAATCCCTTTGCTTCTTTTCTTATGCTTTCTTCAGTTCTAGTCTTAGTGAGTCACAAGGCCTGTTGGTGTAGGCCTATAATCCCAGCACCCCAGGATGCTGAGGCAGGAGAGTCCCAAGTTCAAGCCCAGCCTGGGTGACTTGGCAACTTAGTGAGACCCTCTGTCAAATAAACAATAAAACGGATTATAACTCAGAGCAAAGGGCCTGTGTTCAACTCTGAGTGCTGCAAAAATAATAATAAACTAAACAGGTAAGGAGAGCAATTCAGATGCTCTTTCACCATACTGGATTGCCTTAACAGGCTTTTCCAGTTTAAGCAGTGATGGAAGAAGGCATGTGGGACTACGAACAGAATTCCAAGTGTCTCAGCTGGGGCAAGGGAAGGGGCAGGGGCAGGCCCTGAGGCCGGGTCTTCCTCTGCAGGAGTCACGGTTGTTTCTCTTACATCCTCACTGTGCCGAGTCTGATTTCACCTATGAGCTCTATTGTCCTTATAACTGAGGACACTGGTCTATGCTAAAATCCTAAGCATTGAGTCAAAAATTAAGCCCTTTCACATTATTTTTATAAAGTCAAAATTAAATCCTCTCTCTTCCTTTTCCTCCACTGCCTCCTCCTTTTCTTCTCTTTTTGGTATTAAGGATCAAGCCCAGGGCCTTTACACTCAGCCCTTTGTTTATATTGAGATGGTTTTGCTAAAATTTCCAAGCTGGGCTTGAACTTAGAGTCCTCGTGCCTCGGCCTCCCAGACTGCTAGTGTTACAGGCCTACCTTACGACACACAGGTATATCCACCCTCCTCTGCTAGAACCATATATCCTTGGGTTTCAGTTGGA
Source organism: Ctenodactylus gundi (assembly GCA_004027205.1). Lineage (NCBI taxonomy): Eukaryota > Metazoa > Chordata > Mammalia > Rodentia > Ctenodactylidae > Ctenodactylus > Ctenodactylus gundi. Next base: position 94,978 of record PVKB01004034.1, read on the forward strand.
AAATGTCCTCTGTCTTGTCCTGTTGCCTTGGTTTAGTCTCCTGGGAGGTCACCAGCTCTTCCCAGGCCCTTCTTCTCCCTGTCAAAGTTCACCTCTGTCAAAGGCACCGCACAGCCAGACATGGTGGTACAAACCTACAATCCCAGCACTCCAGGAGGCTGAGACAGGATGATCAGAAGTTTAAGCTGAGCTAGGCAATTTAGCAATTTAGTGAGACTTTGTCTCAAAGCAGAAAATAAAAACTGACTGGGAGTGCAGCTCAGTGTAAAGATCCTAGATTCGGTTCCTGGTATGGAAAGAAACAAACAATTACAGGTATTCTGTCATCTTTTCTGACTCTGTCACCTCATTCCCCCGTGGCTTCTACACACCCTTTCTTATCTGCGCTGAGCCCATGCTGTGACATCTGTTCTAATAAGTCCTCCTCATCTCAGTCATGGTTGGCACGTCCTCATGTCCTGGTTGTGCTTGTGTCTCATACCAGCCTTCTCCCTGCCACCCCATCCCTGCCTGTGTCCTCCTGGCCCAGCCCAGATCATCCCCTTTTCCTGAACTCGAGCCCCCCATGCAGTGCTTTTCTGAGCTTCCCTGCCTGGCTGCTCCCGCCTCCTCCTTCATGGGCCAATGCCCCCGCCCCCCAACATTTGTCCCCTGCCTATCAGGCTGCAAATAGACCAGGAGGCTGTACAGCATCAGGGACAAGGCAGCGCTACCAGATTCTGATTTAGCCCCTTGGTTTTTCTCCATTTTTCATGTTTTTGTGAAATATCAAATTATAGGGGAAACGGGTACAGCTCAGTGTTAGAACTTGCCTAGCATGAACAAAGCCCTGGGTTCCCTCCCCAGCACCACCGAATAAATAAATATCAAGAATCAGCAGTTTGGGTATACTGAACAAACTGATTTTTAAAATGTGTTCTTTTTATAAATACCAGGATTGAATCTGGGATCTTCACACTGAGCTACATCTCCTGCTCTTTTTTACTTTTTATTTTGTGACAGGGTCTCGCTAAATCTAAATCACTAAGTTGTCCTGGCTGGGCTTGAGCTTACAATCCTCCTGCCTCAGCCTCCCTGAGTGCTAAGACTATAGGTGTCACTTAGCATTGTTTGTAATTTTTTTAACCTGCCAGATCATGGATTATTTAAATCTTCCTGTGTTTTCTCGATTTTTTTCAGACTTTCTATCTCTGAATAGCCAGACTTCACCAGCAGTCCCTCGTCTCCCTCTGACAGGTTATGCAAAGTCCACTGATCTCTTAGAGACAGATGCATTTTCCCCCAGGTCAGGATCTTCCAGTCACTTGCCAAAACTATTCAGGATTGGTGAAGCGAGTACACAGACCCCTGCTTATAAAGGCACAGGTCATTCTCTGAGTTCCCAGTCTTCCTCAGAACTAGCAGAGACTCACCCACTGCCCGAGCATACAGCTGCCTTCCCCACAACGGTGTCTGCTGCTTCTCTACGTAATGCCTCTGCAACTCCGAGGCCTACCGACGGTCCACGCATCAGTGCCTCAGTGGGACTTTTGATGACCTTTAAGCCACAGGTGGCCACCACAGCTCCACCTGAAACCACTGTCACCTCTCAGCCACCTACTGTCCCTGGAGCCACAGTTTTTACACGTGCTATGGTTACACCCCAGGCAGTGACAACAACAGCAGTTGTGTCTACCATCCTCCAGGCCTCTGCAGACCTGAAAGGTGCCCCAGAAGCAGCAATCTTTAGAGAAAGTACCAGGCTGACGACCAACACAGGACACGTGCGTAGACCTACTACCCTTCCTTTGTCAAAGGTGGAATCTTCCGTGACCGATGAGACTGTTTCCTGGGAAAACGGGAAGGCCACTGTAGGCAGTTTGTCCCTGAGCCGGGTTCCAGAAAACCAGAATGGTGTTCCATTTGAGAAGTGGCTTCTCATGGGGACTCTGCTCTTTGGGGTTCTATTCCTGGTGATAGGCGTGGTCCTCTTGGGTAGGATGCTCCTAGAATCCCTCCGTCGGAAACGGTACTCACGACTTGATTACTTGATCAATGGGATCTATGTTGACATCTAAGGACAACAGCCAATATTCCTTCCTTCGTTTAGGAACTAGGAGCCAAATACGCTGAATTTCTGCTAACTTGCTGATCTCAGCAGATTGAATTCTGAAGAGGGAAGAGTGTTCTCAACTTTTTTTTTTTTTTCGAGAAGAGGATCCAAAATGGGTAATTTGAAAGATCCCCTTAAAGGAGATGTATCCAATCTGTGGCCTGCCATTTTTTTTTTTTTTTTTTTTTTGCATGAAGAGGAATTATCTTGGGCCATATAAAGTATACAATGTAGTTTATATACATATATAAGTTCTAAATCTTTATTTTAAAATTTTTTTCATGACAGGCCTGGTGGCATGGTCTTATTGTTCTAGCACTGTGGGAGGCTGAGGCAGGAGGATAACAAGTTCAAGCCCAGCTTGGGCAACTTAGCAACTTTTGGAGACCATGCTTCAAAAAGAAGAAGAAGAAGAGAGAGAGGAGGAGGAGGAGGAGGAGGAGGGGAAGGAGGAAGTGGAAGAGGAGGAGGAAGAGCTGGGATTTTTATTCAGTGCAAAGACCCAGGGGAATTTTTTGTTTTAGCTTGGTGTTTTGTTTTGCCTTTATTTTCCATTTGTTTTTTATTTGAGGCAGGATTTTACTCTGTAGTCCAGGCTGGTCCTGAACTCACTATGGATCCCAGGCTGGCCTTGAACTCATGCCAGCCTCAGCTTCCTGCATGCTGGGATTACAGGTGTGCACCACAAGGCCTGGCCCTGAGTTCAATCCAATAAATAAATAAATAAATGTTTTCATTATAACATTAAAAAATCAAAGGCAATAAAACAGGGCATGTGTGCTCCAAAGATGAGATTCAAGCTCTACCTAAAGTACTGAAGTAGGTACACTGGAAAATCCAACTGGTTTTTTAAAGAGAAAAAGGCATAATGTCTAAATTCCAACTGATGAACATTTCTGGTTCCAGGTAAAGTCAATGATGTTTATGATATTCATTTTAATGGATTTGCTTTTTACAGGAATTCCAATAAAACTTATTCCAGATGTAATTCCTGCCAATTAAATATCTGAATAAGTCTTTTGTTACTCAGTAGTGTTCCTATAAGTGATACATCCAGCTGGATAACTTTCAATTCTCACCAGCAAAATGATGAAACTACAAAAATATGTGTTCCAAATTAAAACAAGCCCCCTTTTCCCATCAATGAGCAAAAAGTTTCCCTTTGGGGAATTTTAGCAGAATATTAACCTATGTGGAGATAATAATAAGCCAGTTTTTTATTTCTTTCTTCATTTTTTTTTTTGTGGTTGGGGGATGGAACCCATTGAGCTACAATTCTAATTTATTTATTTTTCTTTTTGAGACAGGATCTCGTTAAATTACTGAATTGCCCAGGCTGGGCAGGAACTTGTGATCATCCTGCCTCAGCTGGGATTACAGGCTACCCCACGGGGCCTGGCTTAAGTTAGTTCTAATAAATAGCCAAATCCACTTGGCATCTCTCCTTTTTATTTTTTCGGTGTTAACATTTTATAAACTTGTATGAAGCTTAAACATGTACCAATATTACTTATAAATATTCATCCTAGCTTGGCCAGAGTTCAATTCTAGCTTTATTTGGAGCTGCATGAGAAATAATACATAGTACTTAGATTACTGAAATTTTGGATAGTGCTTATAGAAAAGAGTCTTCAGGCAAGTTACAGGTGGAGTGACTGAGAATCCAGGAGGTTCCCTGGATCAGTTTGGTGATTCATCTCTTTGTATTTGGCTGCAAAAACAAGAAGTTTGTTCCCTTCCAGGCATAAACAGGAATTGTAAAGATAAAAATGGACTTCAGAGCTGACCAAGGTGATATACAAATCCTGTAAGTCCATCACTCTGGGAGTCCAAGGCAAGAGGATTTCAAGTTAGAGCCCAGCCTGGACAATATAGCAATCTCAAGACAGCCTGTCTCAGAATAAAAAATAAAGGCCTGGGTTGTAGCTCAGTGTGAAGAACCTGAGCTCATTCTACCAAAAACAAGAAAACTTCCGGGGAGAACTTCATAGAGTGAGCACTAGAGGGCAGTAACTGATTATTAACTATAACAACGAAGACAGCGCACAGAAAGTGCTCACGTCCTCCTTCAACTTTTCTTCCCCCTCCACCTTCATGGTGCCCCTTCCCTTTCTCCATGGCATATGGCTGCACTCTTAAAGCGCTTGAAGAGGAAAGCTGGTTTACCGAACACACTGTATTTTCCAACTTCACGACTTGACCCAAATCTCCAGGGGGAGTTACATAACCTTTAAGTAGGCTGAATAAATAAGATTTTGAGTCCATTTAACTTAACAAGTATTTATTGAGTATCTACATGGAGACCCGAATCTGATCAGTAGCCAAGTGAAAACGTCTCCTCTCTCTGTTCATGGATTTGTCAAGGGGAAACATGGCTTTCCCTGGCTGTTCGTGCAAGCTTTCTTCCGGCACTTCTGCTTCTTTGTCCACAGAGCTGAGCTGCAGAAGTCTTCTGGGGAATCAAGTGCTTTTTTTCTTTTCTTTCTTTTGTCAGGGTTTTATTAAGTTGCTATGTTACCCAGGCTGGGCTTGAACTTGTCATCAACTTCCCATGGTGCCGGGATTACCGGTCTGCACCACCAGGCCTGGCTCCGAGTGCTTTCCTGATGGTGATATCAGAGGAAAGGTGTAGCAGTCAGGAGTCCAGATGCAAGATGCTGGGGCCTCAGACTGTTATGCTTAATAAAATAAGCCAAACACAGAAGGCTAAAGATCACATGTTCACTAAAACAGAAAACCTAATGTATGAATAAGTAAACAAGTAAAATAAAGGAGAGATGATAGGAACGGGGATATAGGTTTTTTGTGGAGAGAGGAAGGGAATCTGAGGAAAGGGGAAGACGGGGTATAGGAAAGGGAGAATAAGGATTAAGACTGGATACAGAATACGGATAAGCACCAATTCCCCAAGTCCAATGTAATTGTAATCTAATGTAATCTATCACAAATACATACTAATAAAAAGAATAATAATTATTTTTTGAGACAGGGTCTTGCTCTGTAGTCCAGCCAGGTCCTGAATTCACTGTAGAGCCCAGGCTGGCCTTGTACTTGCAGCAATCCTTCTGTCCCAGCCTCCCTGTACTGGTACTACAGGCATGTGCCACCACACCCAGCTTATGTGGTGCTGGGAACCTGAACCCAGTGCCTTGGGCTTGCTAGGCAAGCGTTTTACAAACTGAGCTGTTCCTCCAGCCCCTAAAAAAAGAGTAATTATGTGGAAAAAGACCCTCATGAAATAAGACTTCAGAACTGTTCAGAAAAGTGACAAGAATGATGGGATACGTGTTTTGGAAGGGATGAGGATCATCTGCATTAGTTAAGGTTCTTAGAAAAACGTAATGGGAAATATATATGTGGTGATTATTAGGTCAGCTTACAGAGTCAGAGGTGAAGCGTTCACAATAGCGTCTGTGAGACTGGGAGAGTCCAGTGGCCATGTGCCGATGCGGGAGCCGAAGGACCCAGCAGCTCGTCAGAAGGGACCACAGGTGCAACACGGATCCCTGGCGAGGGGCCCGGAAGCTCTATGCAGAACAACTAGTGAGAGTCTAGCTGCTGGAGGACCCGAAGCACGAAAAGGACCCCAGTACTCCACAGGGGTCCACACGGGCCCTCTGCCTTCCCTTTTTATTCCGTTCACACTACCAGCCTCTTGGTTGGTGCTGGGGCAAGTCTTCCCTTGGTTGGCTGGTCCCATCTGTCAGTCACCCCCATAGCCTAACCCAGAACTCTGCCCTGTGAATCAGCCGGGAGTTTGCGAATCATTCAGAGCATCATTAATGGTCACAGCATTTGAGGGGGATTCAGGGTACTGTATCTTTTACAGTAATTATTTTATGTTATTGCTATTATTTATATTTATGTGCTTATTTTGTGATACTTGGGATCAAGCCCAAGGCCTTCACACAGAGCTATATCGCCAGCCCATTTAGATTTTGATTTTGAGATAAGACACTAAGTTGCCCAGGTTGGGCTTGAACTTGTGATCTGCCTGCCTACCTTCTTACCTGCACTACTAAGCCAGGCAAGTAATATATTTTTAAAATGAGAGCATTCATTGTGGACTTCCTGTAACTGCATACGCTCCGTTCTGGGCCCAGTACTGCCTGAATAGTTGAAGAGATGATCACCTATTACCTACTAATTAAAAAATGAGGGAGGCGGGGAGAAGAGATGACCACCCATGGAATGTGGCACTGTGTCAGCTCACCGCCCACACAAAACCTGGGCCGCAGCTCCACACCTCTCTTCATCCTTTCTCAACTATGCCAAGCCTTCATTAGGGTAGAGGATGAGCCAGCCTATTCCTTCTGCTTTTTTCTTCTTCTTCCTCTTCCCCTCCTCCTCCTCCTCCTCCTTCTTCTTCTTCTGATACTGGGTATTCAGCACAGAGCCTTCACATCGAGCTACATCTCCAGCCCGTTTTGACACAGGGTCTCTTTAATTTGCCAAGTTGCCAGTCTAGGCTTGAACTTGCGATCCTCCTGCCTCAGCCTCCCAGAGTGCTGGGATTACTGATTTTGCCCACCAAGCCAAGCTTGTCTCCTGCTTCTCTGTGCCTTTTTCCCTGTCCTGGAACATTTCCTCTCACCCTTCAAAACCAAGGTCAAACATCACCTCCACTCTCCTCTTCCAGACTCTCCCAAGGGAAGTGTTACTTCTGAATTTCTGACATGGCTCATGATTCGTGTCATCAGCAAAACACTTCATGGTATCTCCTAACATGTTGGCTTATATATGTTGCTGTTGAGCCACTGGGATACAGCACCTTGTGTCTCCCACGTTCCTGTGTTTAATAGTGTCTCCAGCACACTACACAGACCCTAAATGGTCATGTGGGAAGGTGGAAACCCATATTTACCCAAACCCAATCCTTTCAGCAACGGGCCATAATAGGATTTGGCTGTGTGAGCAACGGCTTCCATACCATAAAAAGGAAATCATCACAATTCCACCTACACACATGTTTAAGGACAGTGGAATAAGAACCAGGTGCTCAGTCAGGAAGCGTGTGCTCATGCTAACAAGACCATGTGTTGGAGGAGACTGGAGGGTGAGCGCTTGAGTTTGTGCATTTCTCTCCACAGATGAGAAACAGTGAAGTTTATTTGTAGCCCAGGGAAAAGAGAACTAACACACTTTTTTGCTTTTGCTCTTATATTTTTGTTTAACTTTTTACAAAGGTAACTTTAATAGCACTTTCATAACCAAAATGAGGCTTAGGATTTAAGTTATTTATCCCCAGGCAATGTTAGGCCATCACAGTCAACATTCATCCATGGCACTATACTACTGTGAGCAGGGCACACTCCGTCTAACACACGTATATTAGACCCTGGGACAGGGAGGGTTCAATTTTGAGCTTCAATCTCAATATATAGTATGTAATTTATCATTTAGTAAACTTTACTTTTCCCCTGTTCTCAATAAGAAACACCCGCTTACAGTTGAATAAAAGAAAATGAGGACTGATTTAGTGGCTCATGCCTGTTATCCCAGCGACTCAGGAAGCTGAGGCAGAAAGATCACAAGTGAAGTAGCCTGTGCAGCTTAGTGACATCTGTCTTAAAATAAAAACATAAAACAAGCTGGGTACGAAGGCGACAGACTCAATCCCCAGCACCGTTCCTGAATAAATAAATGAAGATGAAAAGGGCTGAGGATGGAACACAGCAGTAGAGCTCTTGCTTAGCATACATGAGACTCTGAGCAGACAGGGAGAAAGAGAGAATGAAAAAGTGTATATTGGTCAATTTTCCTATTACTAGGATAAAATACACAGCATCTGCAACTTAAAAGCTGAGCAGTCTAAGGTGGCTCATGGTTTCCAAAGGTTCAGTTTGGGCGGGCTGGCTCCAAGGCAGGAATAACATGGTAGAAGGAGACAGTAGGAAGAAGTTGCTCCCTTCATGTGGACAGAAAATAGAACATAAAGGAAAAACACCAGCAAGAGACATACCCTCCAAAGGCACCACCCTAGTGACCTCCTCCTGCTCCTTCTGGGCCCCACCTCCTGACAGCTCCGCACACCAGAAACTCAATCCAGCATTGCTTCCCCACGATCCATCACCTCTCTAAGAGTCTTAATGTAATCAGGTACAAAGATTAACTGGCACAAGAATTGGCTGGAGACTGAATTCTATAGCTCTGGTGATGACATGCACATACTGTCTTTATCAAGCATCACCAGAATCGCAACCTTTTTTGTTTTTACTTTTTGTTTGTTTCTTCTTTCTTCTTATTATTTTTGAGATAGGGTCTTGTGTTGTACTGCAGGCTGTGTAGTCTAGGCTGGCTTTGGGCTCAAGGCAATCCTTTGCCTCAGCCTCCTAAATGTTGGGATCAGAGGCATGTGCCACCACGCCCAGCTAATCTTTATGTGGTGCTGGAGAATTGAACCAAGGGCCTTGTGTATACCAGGCAAAGGATCCTAACCACTGAGCTATATCCAGGCCCCTTATCTGTTTCTGAAGTAGAGTTTCCCTATGTTGCCCTGGCTGGTCTTGAATTCCTGGGCTTAAGCGAGCCACCTGCCTCAGGTTCCCAACCATCTGGCACTACAGGCATGCACAATCATGCCTCCTTTCTTTTCATCTTTGTCTGTCTTCCTGGCACCAACTCTTACATTTCTTTCTTTTCCTTTATCGTGTATGTGTGTGTGTGCATGTATGTATGTTCATGCACATGTGTATGTGTGTTACTGGGTATCAAAAGCAGGACTGCCTTTGAACTGAGCTACATCCCAGGCCTTTTTCTTTATTTTGTTGTTGTTGATGTTGTGTTGTGTTTTGCTTTTGAGACAGATCTCACTCTGTAGTCCAGGTTGGTCCTGAACTTACTATATAGCCCAGGCCGGCCGTGAACTCATAGCAATCCTGCCTCAGGCTTCCATGTCCTGGGATTACAGGTATGCGTCGCCACACCTAATTTTTATGTGGTGCTGGAAAATGGAACCCAGGGCCTGGTGCTTGCTAGTCTAGTGCTCTACCTACTATGCTATTCCTCCAGCCTTATTTTTTTTTTTTTTTTACTTTGAGACAAGGTCTCACTATATTGCTCAGACTAGGTTTAAACTTGTGATCCTCCTGCCTCAGCCTCCCAGAGTGCTTGAATTACAGGCATGTACCATCACACCAAACTTCTTACATTTCTTTCTATCTGTTGGAGCCATTTATTGTTTACCACCTGTGGCTAGAGCTCATATTTATTTTTTTCTTCATCTGTCCTAATTACAGTGTTATAAAAGATAAGGAAAGTATAGCTTAGAGAGCGGAAAGACTAGTCCAACCTGGTTTTCCACCTCTCCATCCTTGTCTTTTCTACCAAGACAGGTCCTGCTGTCTTGTGCATTGAATGTCCTGTGCAATAAGCATCAGTCGTCCCCACCTAGTGGTACAGACCTAAACTCCCTGCATTCTGGGAGGCCGAGGCAGGAGGATTGCAAGTTGAGCCCAGCCTGGGTGATCTAGTATCTTAGTGAGAGCCTGTTTCAAAATTAAAACTTAAAAAATGGGCTGTGGAAATAGTTCAGTGTGAAGGTCCTGGTTTGGGTGTGCAATAGCACAAAAATTAAAAAAACAAACCTCAGTTAGTTGTTGTTGTTTGTTCTCTGTGGAACTAGGGATTGAGGCTCAGGAGAGCTATATCCCTAGCTCATTTTTAAAATTTTTGTTTTGGGACATTCTCACAAAATTGCTAAGTTGCCCAGGCTGGACTTGGGATCCTCCTGCCTCAGCCTCCTAGAGCCAGAGTGCTAGGATTGTAGGCCTGTACCTCTGGGATTGGCCTCGTTGGTTTTAAGATCTGGACTCCTGATACTCTAAGGTTTATGGTCTGAAAGAAAACCCAAAGGCGACCAGACAAGAAGCAGAAAGAGCTGGGAGCTGGGGAACCTTCCACAGGCCAGCCCTGTGCCACCACTCATCCTTCTCATTGCCCTTGACCTTGCCAATGCCACCCTCAACATCCCAGGCCTGCAGCAACACCACCCTCCGGCTTGGCTCCCATGGCAGAGGGGAGACACAGAGGATGACGGCTGAGTGTGGGCACCTGTCTCCCAGAGGAAAACGGGGCGTCTCCTCTGGCTACCATGTCCCTGGCCTGGTCAGGTTTCTTCACAGGCCTTCTGCGCAGGCTGCTGCATGAAAAAGCTTGAAAAGAAGAAGGAAGTGGAGAAAGCTGGCAGGACAGTCAAAAGAAATGGAATCTGAAGCCATTGCCCAAGTGAGCGGGCGAGTGCGAGGAGGCACACGAGAAGATTCTGGGAAAGGGCAGATGAAGCCCTGCAAGTGACCCTGGTATTGCTCAACAGTTAGCAGAACTCGATGGGCATGGTGGTGCAGGCCTGTTATCCCAGCACTGTGGGAGCCTGAGGCAGGAAGATTGCAAGTTTGAGCCCAACCGGAGACCATTGACAATCTAGCAAAACTCAAAAAATAAGACAAAAATAGGCTGGCTATGGAGCTCAGTGCCAAGGCCCTGGGTTCTATCCCCAATACTGTAAAACAGACAATGAAATAAGGACCATGTACGCAGCTAAATTTACTAGCCTCAGCTAGTGTCCCCTGCCTTCGTCACTTTTTTGTCACTGGGACACAATAGCCGAGACTGACAACCTAGAGGAGGGCAGTTTGGCTCATGGTTCCAGAGGTCACAGCCCATGTGTGGTCAAGCTGCAACGGTGGCAGTGTTTGGCATGGAGGAAAGCTGCATGCAGCCAGGAAGCAGAGGGAAAGGAGAGCTGGAGACAGGAATACACCCTCGCTAGACAATCCTTCGGTGTGGCCAGGTCCTACCTCCAGATCCTACCTCCCTAACCGATTTGTTAGGGAATGTTATGGTTTAGATCTAAAATGTCCCTGAAAAGTCCTACCTCTGAAAAGTTGTACCTCTGGAGGTAGGACTTTTCAGGGACATTTTAGATCTAAACTATAATATTCCCTAACAAATCAGTTGGGTATTCCACACCGAGCTGAGCAGATACAGAGACCCCAAGCCAAACGTGGCTGTCACACAACACAGCCCCTTTGAATGTCCCAGAGTCAAGATGGCAAAGGGAGCTGCATTTTGCACCCAGTAAGGAGGTACAAGGAGTCGTCCTTTCTCGCCTGCCCTTGCCTCCTCCACAGAGATTCTCATATTCCAGTTAGGTGCTTTCAACCTCAGTTTTCTTCAAACCACAATCTTAAAACTTGGAGGGGGAACCAGAAAGCTCCTCCTCCTCTTCCTCCTCCTCCTCCTTCGGAAAGGTGCTGAGCATTGAGCCTAAAACCTTCACACCAAGCTACATCCCCAGCCTTTCCTTTTCTTTTTTCTCTTTTTTTCTTTTGTTTTAATTTTTTGAGGCACGGTCTCACAAGTTTCTAAGTTGTCCAGGCTGGGCCCAAACCTGTGATCCTCCTGCTTCATCTTCCCAGAATGTTGGGATCACAGGCTCTGCCACCAGTTGATCAGAAAGTTTCTTATCTTAAAAAATAGGACAGGGCTGGGGCTGGAAGAATAGTACAGCAATTACAGTGCTTGCCTAGCAAGCACATAGGGCTGGGTTCAGTTCCCAAGCACCACATAAACCTGGTGTGATGGAGCAGGCATGTGCTGGAGGGTTGCCATGAGTTCAAGGCTACCCAAGGCTACATAGTGAGTTCAGAATCAACCTGAATAATAGAGCAAAACCCTGTCTGAAGGGGGAAAAAAAAAAGAAAGAAAGAAAAAGGAAGAAAGGAAAGAAAGAAAGGAAAGGCTTTCATGATAAGGATGGTCTGGCATTGTACCCACTGGCACCTCACTGCATCCATACCTAATTTTGGAAACAGGCTTGAATCACAACCACAAAACATCCACAAAACATACTCATGGCTGGATTTAGGACCAGGGCAGAGGCAAAACTTTGAGAAAAACAAATGTCCCGAGGAGATGATGTGTGCTGAACTTTCACACATTAAGTGATGGTAAAATAAATAAATAAATAAATAAATAAATAAATAAATAAATTGGAGCTGGGGTGTGTGTTGTGGGGGGGAGGTACTTCCTTCAAAATTGTACTGCAGAGTAGAGCTAATGAAGCCCATATGTCCTCCAAGAAAACTCCGAAAAACAAACTGAAAACAATACTTTCACGCCTGCCAGGCTGAAATGCGATCTACTCCTTAATATTCACCCAACCCAGAGTCAAACCCTTGAAAGTGGTAACGCTGCCAAAGTGCAGTCTGGACTGGGTGCGTAAACAACCACCTCAAGATTTACGTTCCGTTTCTGGCTCTGGAAAAGCACTTCGTCTCATGGTTCCGTCTCCATTTTCTCAGCTCGAGAATGGGGATATTAGGATTTCAGCCATGTTTATGAGGCAAACTACAATGATCATCAAGCGCTTTACAGAGGCTTAATAACTGATGCTCTTTTCATAATGTGGCTTTACAACAGCTTTTATTATTCATTCACTGCCATGGAAATGAACGAAGACAACCTAAATGGACACGCCGAACTGGCTGCAGTAGAGGAGTCAGCACCATCGCTTGCATTTGGCAGAGTCTCAGGCAGGCAGAGGAGTAGGGAAGATTTTCAGTACTGGGAATTGAACCCAGTTCCTTCATCCTGAGCTATCCCCACCCCACCCTCTCCAATGGCCTTTTTTTTTTTTTCAGACAGGATCTTGCTCTATAGCCCAGGCTAGTCCTGGGCTCACTATGTAACCCAGGCTACCCTTGAACTTGGCAATCGTCCTGCCTCAGCCTCCTGAGTGTTGAGATTATTATAGGCGTGCACCACCACACCCCACTTTAGGGGGTGCTGGGGAATAGAACCTAGGGCCTTATGCTTGCTAGGCAAGCACTTTAACCACTGTGCCATTCCTCCAGCCTGGCATTGTGTTTTTGTTTTGGGACAAGGTCTCACTAAGTTGCCCAGGCTGTGCTTAAATTTGCAGTCTTCCTGCCTCAGCCTTCCAGAGTCCTAGGATTATATGCCTGCACCACTGGGTATTTTAAATTCTATAAAACCTTATTTTAAACTTTATATGACAGGTATTTTAGAAGCGTGATAAGAAAGAATGCAACGTAAGTCTCTCAAGTTCCAGCCTAGTGGCCTGGAGTCTTGAAAATTTCTGCATGCCCCATAGGGAGTCTGCCTGACTCTCAGACCGGCCATGTTCCTGACCTCTACCTCTACCAATGCTGACTCTTTCCACACCTCTCTCTGCTCCTTTGTTCCCAGTCTCAGGGAACATGATGATCAGAAGCTCAAGAAAAACTCTGTTTTTGTTGTAGTTGTTTGTTTGTTTTGACAGGGTCTCGCTCTATAGTCAAGGCTGGTCTTGAACTCATTACATAGTGCAGGCTGGCCTCAAACTCATGGCAAACCTCCTGCCTCAGCCTCCCAAGTGCTGGCATTACAGGTGTGTGCCACCCTGCCCAGTTCATGTGGTGCTGGGGGATTGATCCCAGAGCCCTTTACATGCTAGGCAAGTCCCCTCACCACTAAGCTGTGTCCCCAGCTCTAGAAAATCTCTTTGTATCTTTGAAAGAAACCAACGTACTTGACTTCTACCTCTCACTAATTCATGTGTTTATCCAAAAAGAATGGATTTCTTGCTGTCATTTAACATGAAGCAACAAATATTTATAAATTTGTCTTTAAGCCAAGCCTGGTGATATAGGCTCAGGCAGAAAGGTCACAAGTCTGAGCCCAGCCTTAGTGACTTAGTAAGACTCTGTCTCAAAAAACAAAAGATGGGCTGGAGATGTAGCATAGTGTGAATGCCTATGTGTCCATCCCCAGCAGACAAAAAGAACCCCAATGTGGTAGTGCTCACCTGTAATTCCAGCTATTCAGGAAGCTGAGGCAGGAAAGTAAGGAATTTAAGTACAGCCTGGGGAATTTAACTAGGCACTGTCTCAAAATAGAAAACAAAAAAACAAAAAGGGCTAGGGCTATAGCTCAGTATTACTGGGTTCAATCTCTAGTACTAAAACATTTTTTTGCTTCATATTCAATTTTTAAATAGAGTCAACATTGATAATTATCACCAATGCAAACAATATCTCTTTGGTACTTTAACCATAGTTAAGGGACTGTGGCTATAGTGCAGTGGCTAGAGTATTTGCCCAGCATGCTCAAGGCCCTGGGTTTGATTCCCAACATTACATAAAAATTAGCCTGGTATGGTGGCAAACACCTTTGTCCGCAGGCTGAGGGAGGAGGATTGCCATGAGTTTGAGGCTACACATGAGTTCAGGACCAACCTGGACTACAGAGTGAGACCCTGTCTCAAAAACAGAAACAAGCCTACTTAAGACTGAAAAAGTGTATTGAATCTAAAAGTGTTAACTACTGCTTTACTTAGCGTAACCCAAAAATTCTACATCTAGGACTTTTTGTTTTGTTTTGTTTTGTTTTTGAGACAGGATCTCGCTCTGTGGTCCAGGCTGGTCCTGAATTCACTTCAGAACCCAGGCTGGCCTTGGACTCAGGGCAATCCTCCTGTCTCAGCCTCCCGAGTGCTGGGATTACAGGTGTGCACCACCACACCCAGCTTATGTGGTGCTGGGGAATCAAACTCAGGTACATAGCGCTTGGCTTAGCGCTTGCTCAAGCGCTTTAACCGCTGACCCTACATCTAGGATTCTATTTAAGGACACAGAATTGCACAGAGATCAATGCACAGTGTGCTCATATCAGCACATTTGTTATTTTGATTCACCCAAATCTGAATAGAATTAGTTAAGTAATTCTTAGTACAACTTAGCAACTGAATGGGACTGTGTCTCAAATAAGTAATAACAAAGGGTTGGGGATGTAGCTTAGAGCAAGGCCCTGTGTTCAGTTTCCAGTAAGGCAAAAAAAAAAAAACAAAAAACAAAAACAAAAACCTGCTAGGGATGTAGAGATATATTTCAATGGGAAGCCATATGAAAGTCTTGGGCTTGGCCCCCTCCTGTATCACACACATGCAGACACACACACACACACACACACACACACACACACACACACAGAGAGAGAGAGAGAGAGAGAGAGAGAGAGAGAGAGAGAGAGAGGTGGGGAGAAAAAATTGGGAATTGATTTCTTGATTTCTGCTTGAGGAATTCCAGGAGATAATGAATGGGATTGTTTTTTGAGTCAGCCCTTGGCTTACAAGTGACCCCTCACTCACGCTACTGTAAGAAGCCCCCCATCTGTGCTTCTGTAGGCAGCCTACCACCCATACTCCTATAAGTAACCCCAATGAACTCAATGTTCACTAAATAGGACTTCGGTGCTATTGTTATTTTGGCCCATTAGCTGTGCCCTTTCTGGGTTGAACGGACATTGGTGATTCAAGTCTACCCAGGAAAAGATATTCCTGGGACTCATGGGAACAACTTTCCTGGGTTTTTTGGGTCGCTAAAGGCTGGTTGGTCATAATCTCAGTTCTGCCTTTCTTTCTGATGACTAAGGAGGCCTTACTGTTCTTGAGAGAGCAGTTCAGTCACTGTGAGATGAGTATTTCTGCTTGGAACAGCCTCAGTGTTGAGGAATCTCTGCTGAAACCTAAGGTAACTGGGGACTTTTCATCTCTGATTTATAGTTGAATGGACTCATAAACTTATTACTTGGTGTCCTCTGTTTTGAAGGGAGATGAGGTAGATTAAGTAAATTTAGGAGTAATCAACTGTATTGCCATTCTCTAAAGAAAGGCACTCATTAGCCAGGTATGGTGGCACATGCCTGTAATCCCATCACTTGAAAGGCCGAGGCAGGCTGATTATAATGAGTCTGAGGCCAGCCTACGCTACATATTGAGTTCAGGACCAGTTTTAACTACAAAGTGAGACTCCATCTCTAAATAAATAATCAAATAAGGGCATTCCATAAATGATTAACAAGTCTATTTGCAGAGCTCAGCAAGGGTCTGACTCAAAGTTGTTCATTTGTTTGTTTGTTTGCTTGTGGTACTAGGAATAAAACCCAGGGTTTTCCCCAGTCTTTTGAAAATTTTTATTTTGACCCAGGGTCTTGATACATTGCTAAATTTCCCAGGCTGGGCTCAAATTTTTAGTCTCCTGGCACAGGTTCCCAAAGTGTTGAGATTATAGGTATGTACCACCACAAATGACCAGTTTTTACATCTCTGACAGTTTGCTTGAAGACACAAATCATACTCCCCCCCTCCCAGTAGTGACTGGGTATTTAGCCCAAGATCTTGGGATATATCCCAGCCCATTTTTATTTTTACTTTTGTTTTTTTTCCATTCTTCTTTTGATTTCCAGACAGGGTCTTGCTAAATCACTAAGTTGCCCAAAATGGGCTTGAATTTGTGATCCTACTGCCTCAACCTCTCAGAGTTCTGGAATTACAGACCTCTGCCACTAGGTACAGTTAAAACCTGTGATTTTAAATGAGTATAGGTTAAAGGTCCAGGAGTTTGTTTGTTCTTGATCCCAATAGTGTTCTTTATGTCACCATCTCTAAACACATGAGACTTTTGGGGGGACATTTTAGACCAAACGACAACAACAGGATACTCTTCTTCCTTAGATTTTGCCACATTTTTATATTTGGATCACCGGTGTCCCTCTCCCATTTTCCCATGAGAATATCTGACCTGCTCCATGAGCCTTTCAAACTGTGGAAGGAGCTAGTGTGTGGGAACTCCTAGCACTAAAGTTCTACTAAGCTCTAAGTTCCACTTGCCATTCTGCATCTCAAATTCTCCTGCACAGATGCTTCTCACTATTTGTTTTTTATATATGTAGGGATTTATGTTCTGTTTGTTTTTTGAGATAGGTTTTTTCACTTTGTAGTCCAGGCTGGTCCTGAACTCATTATGTAGCCAAGGCTGGCCTTGAACTTACAGAAATCCTCCTGTCTCAGTCTTCTGGGTGCTGGGATTACAGGCATGCACCACTATCCACCGCTATTATGTAGTGCTGGAGACTTGAACTCAAGGTCTTGTACTTGCTAGGCAAGTGCTCTAACCACTATGCCGTTCCCCCAATCCCTCATATATATGTCTTTCTAATGTCTTCAACTGCACTTTATTTCTCTAAATGCAAGTGGCTATGGGCTATTTTTTCTACTCACTCTTATTGCCTAAGTGCTATGAACAGAGAAATGCTCAGCTAATATTTTTAATGAAACAACAAATGAATTTTCCATACTAACATCAATCAAGAGCTGGTAGTAGCCAGGCCTGGTGGCACAGGCTTGTAATCATAGCACTTTGGGAGGCTGAGTCAGGAAGATTGCAAGTTTGAGCCTGGTCTAAGCAATTTAGTGACAGCAGACACTCTGTCTCAAAAAAAGAGAGGTGTGTGCGTGTGTGTGTGTGGACTTTAAAGTATCTGTTAATGTCTGCAGATGTCCTAAGGAAAACTGCACAATATAAATACACGCATGCTATTTTTATCTCCATGGGGAAGAAAAAAAGGAAAGGAGAAAGTAGATTCCTGCAGACGAAACAGAGCCGACAGGAGTGGAGATGGTAGGCGTGTGACCTGCTAAGCTAAGGGATACAAGGAACACAGACATTCATAGTTTAGCAATGGGGAGAAATTAATGGTACAAAAAAGAACATAATTGAGACGTGGGGGCATGTTTCTCTGTGGTTAGAGTTCTCATCTGGCCTGCACAAGGCCCGGGGTTCAATCCCCCAGCACTACATTAAAAAAAAAGAAAAAGAACATAATTAGTGGCACTTTGTCTATGAATTCCAGAAAAGTAACCAGCCCACAAAGAAGACAATCAAAAAAAGCTATACCGAAGGCCTCTGAGTCTCTGCAGCAACTTAACGAGACCCTGTCTCAAATCAAAAAAGAAACTAAGCTGGGCGCGTGGCTCAGTATGAAGGCCTTGGGCTTGATCTCCAGTACAGAAAAAAAAAAAAAATTTAAGACATACATAAGTAAATATTGTTAGGGAGAAAGGCAGGATGGGGGGCAAGGCTTGAAGTCTGGAGTCGGGTGGCCCTGCCTTTCACTGGCACGATTCTGCAGGCCTCTGCGTCCACACCTGTGAGATGGGATAATACCTACCTCCCCGGGTAGTTTTGATGATCAAAGGACAACGTGCTTGTGAAAACGCTTGCTACTCTATAAAGCGAAACTATGTAAGTATTACTAATAGGATCACTGTCACACTTGAAATGTGTCCGACCACATCAACCTAGAAAACGTAATCATGGTTGCAATTACATCGCTTGCTCCTTGGTTTTCCACAGCACCAAGTCAGCAGCAACCCCAGCGTTGGTTAGGGACTCCAAGTGTCAGTTGGCTCCAAGAGGGGAAAGCGTTGCTCCCATGGGGGGTGGAGGGCTGCTAGGGTGGGGACGATTCAGAGTTCTCCTTTTCTTCTCCCCCTTGATTAATATTTAAACCAGGTAAAGTGGGATTTAGAGCACAGGCTGTGGCACAGGTTCGTAATCCCAACACTCTGAAGATCACAATTTAGTAGTGACTTAGTGATTTCCTGAACTCACTATGGAGCCTGGGCTGGCCTTGGACTCAAGGCATTCCTCCTGCCTCAGCCTCCTGAGTGCTGGGATTACATGTGTTTGTGCCACTGCACCCTGGCTTATGTGGTGCTGGGGAATCAAACTTGGGTACTTAGCACTTGACATAGCGCTTGCTAGGCAAGCACTTTAACCTCTGAGCCATTCCTCCAGCCTCTCCCTGTCTTAATATAAAAATAAAAATAGGCTAGGAATGGAGCTCAGTGCCAAGCCCCTGGGTTGAATTGTTAGCTTAAAAAACAAAACAATACACCAAAAAAACCCCAAGACAAAACAAAACTAAACAAAACAAACTTTGCTCCCCTTTTCCAATGATATAGCTCATAGCTCAGCAATTCAAGTGCTTTCCTAACAAGCTCAAGGCCCTAGGTTCAATTCTCCAGCACCACATAAACCGAGTATGGTGGTATACACCTATTGTCCCAATACAAACTCTGAAGGCTGAAGCAGGAGGATTGCCATGAGTTTGATGCCAGCCTGGGCCACATAGTGAGTTCAAGAGCAGCTAAGACCACAGGGAAATGAGACCCTATCTCAAACAAGACAAAACAAAACACCACTCATCTAGGGAATATGCTGAAATATTCTCACATAAAATAAATCTTGATTGGATTGATCTTCACCTTCTAGGCAAAAATTGTGTTCATATGTCTCCAAATGGGACAGGCTCTGGCCCTGGAAGTCTCCTTCCTGGGCTTCAATGTCCCTTTCCATCTCCCTCTCAGAAAGTGGTTAGGAGGAGCCAGACCAGGGGAATTAGGGATTGCTTAGAACCATGTTTTATTTATCCAGGCATATGCTTCCAAAATAGCAATGGCACATCCTCTCGTTTTTGTGGAAAAATGGAAAGAATTCAGTATTTTACAATTCAGATTAAGGCTAAAAACCACATTAAGCAGAGTGATTTTCTGGAAGTAAGAAGTAGAGATGGGACTAAGTCATAGCATAACTGCATGAAAACTTTAACATCAGAAAAATTTAAGCTGACTTTGATGGTACAAGCTTGTAATCCTATCCAACTGGGAGGCTGAGGCAGGAGGATCAAAAATTCAAGCCCATTTTGGGCAACTAGAGATTTAGTGAGACTCTGCCTTGAAATAAAAAATAAAAGATGGGTTGGGGATGCTGCTTGGTGCAAAGGCCCTGAGTTCATTCGCTAGTGGAAGGGAAACAAAAAGGAAAACCTTTTTACTGCTTCAAAGAAAAATGTACACATTGAGAAGAGAACATGAGAAAGAACAGGGCATGCTAAAACACATTGTCACCATAAAACCTTGACTCTGAGGCACAGTTCAACGTTGTTTTACTAACAGAGCAACTTTAAACCAATTTAAACTGGGAAATTTGTTATCAGGTGACTCATCCAAGTGGGGAAATCCAGTTCATTTGTGCCAAAGATGAAAAAGAGATTAAGTATTTAAATGGTGAGGTTCCAGCCAGAATTGTGAATGAATTATAACAACCTTGGGCGGGGAAACAAGGAAGAAAGGTGGTTACTCACCAAGTAAAAAAGCATTAACGAGCTATCTGGATTTAAATAATAAAACCTTATACTTATGACATGTTTATCTTCCGAATAGCATAAGTACTTTTATTTATTTATTTATTTATTTTGTTTTGAAACCCAAAGTTAATTTAAAAAATTTAAGTACAGAGAAACTTTTGTCCTCAACCACTTGAGATTAAGGCCTCACTGGCCCATACCCAACTTCAATATTTTTAGTGTTAAGTTCCACCAATAAGTACCTTTACCTATATAGCCACAGCTGAACCAGCAAAATGAGACTATACTACTGCTACATGATGGCTACCTAATCCTCAGAGCCCACTCAAGTTTGTCATGTGTTTTAATATAATATTTTCTACTCTGGGAGGCTGAGGCAGGATTGCAAATGTGAGACCAGCCCGGGCTTCTGAGAACTTGTCTTGATATAAAAAGAGGTGGGATGGGGCTCAGTGCAAAGGCCTTTGTGGACGTCAGAGCTTGGATCTTAGCTGACATAGACATGATCTCTGGGGTGGGAGTGCTGTCATACAAGGACACGGTGTGTCCTCACCCACCTTACTCACTGCATGACCTCAGTCTCAATCTCCCAGAGAGCTGGGATTATAGACCTGCACCACCAACCTGGCTCAAATCTGTGTTTTTGCTTTTTGTTTTTTTCACATACACCAAGGGTTGGAAAAAAACCACAGTAGCCAAAGAACTTGTGTCAAGATCAGGACTGAAATACATTAACATGGGTGATTTAGCTCGAGAAGTCTGATCACCGGATATCATGGAGTCTGGCCAGATGGCTTTCCCAAACAGCATGGCACAGATGGACAGGTGATGGTGCAAATCCTGAAGGACGATGGGATTACACAGGAGGGGACAAGGGTTATAAATCAGATGTTGGACTTTGCCTTCTGACATGTGACCACCATTCTAGACAGTGCTAAAATTTATCCAAGCCATGCTGAAAAAGCTACCGTTGACGCAGATGATGTGTGACTAGCTACCCAGTGAGTGACCAATCTTTTACCTCTCCTTCCCTGACAAATTTTTTTATTAGACAGTGCAAGACAAAGAAATCAATGCCCCTTGCCATTGATCAAGCCCGATTCTGGTCCTAGATTGCCACCTGACAGACACTGCTTAACAGCTCCAAACTACAGGCTCAAGTTTAAAAAACAAAGCATCTACTTCTGCAGGAAGAATCACAGCTCTGCCGGTAAGTGTCAGCTGTTACTAGCAGACCAAGTACTCCGGCCCCAGGTACTCCCAGCCCACACACCACCTCTGCTCAGCTAAACTTGCACCTCCCATGTCCCTCTCCAAGCAGAGGCTTGCAGCACAGGGGCAGCTTCCCAGGCTCTTGCTATTGAAGCATCCATTCCTGCAACCCCCCCACCCCCGCCCAGTTCAGAATATTCTGATTAATCCATCACTCAGAGGGTCCCCAAACCTTGCTATCACCACCGAGATGGTGGGCTCACAGAATCCCGCCAGCGAGTTATCAGATGCAAGGAAACCTGAAGATGATGACAGCGATGCCGATCCTGATGCGAATCATCTGCTTTCTGCTTTCATGCGCGTGACATGTACTCCTGGCCTGGAATCCACTGCCCTGAAAGTAAGCATGCCGGATGTTTCCAAATTGTGGCTTAAAATCATAAATAGTATTATATGAGTAAACATACTTACTATACTTCTCAGTTGAAATGTTGGATTTTCTTTTTAATACAGCAGTAACGTTTTTTCATCAACTTTTATGTGTAAAAAATAAAGTTGTTCACCCGTTTTATTGCTAGTTACAATAAGTCAGTTTCTCCCACTACTAGTAATGTTCACTTTGATCCATTTGATATTTGATTAGAGTGATATCTGCCAGACATTTCCATTGTAGACATATTCTTTTTCTTCTTGAAATCATGAAAAGATTACATTCCACATAGAGCTTTTGATATATTATATTATTTATGTCAGTTTACACTCACAATTCCTCCTTTTATTCAGTGGGTAATAATATTTTTGCTGCCCTTTCTAATTTTGACCCTGGATTTGTCCCTGAGTTGGCCAGTGGAAGTTCCTACAAGGTGGCTTCCATGTTGTTCCAACATGTTTTCATTATTATTTGAGGCTTTTCTTATTATATCACAGAGGATTCCAGTTTCTCTCTTTTTTTTTTTTTTGTATTTTTAAGTTTACTTTTGATATTGGGGATTGAACCCAGTGCCTTCACCCTGAGCCAGATCCCCAGCCAATTTTTCACTTTTGATTTTGAGACAGGGTCTTACTAAACCACTAAGTTGCTTAAGACCAGCTCAGGCTTGTGATCCTCCTGCCTCAGCCTCCCAGAGGGCTGGGATTACAGGCATGCACCACAAGGCCTGGCTTTCAACATCTTCTTGTAAGAAACGTGATTGAAAAAATTATTTGGGATGGGGGCATAGCTCAGTGGCTAGAGCATTTATTTACCTAGCATGCTCAAGGCCCTGGGTTCAATTTCCCAGCACCACATAAAAATTAGCCTGGTGAGGGGTTGCATATCTGTAATCCCAGCATTCAAGAGGCTGAGGCAGGAGGATTGCTATGAGGTAGAGGTCAGCCTGGGCTACAAAGTGACTTCAGGACCAGCCTCGGCTACAGAGTGAGACCCTGTCTCAAAAAAGTAAAATAAATAAAATTATCGTAGTAGAACACACATCGCCATTCATCAGAACCACCGCCCCCCTCCCCCCCTTTGCTTCAGACACATTTGTCCTGTTGGTCTTGCCACTTTCTGAAGCAGTTCTATTTTTTTTGTTTTTCAGTTCTGAAATTACAGCCATTCCCCACCACACCTAGTTTATTAAGTACTGGGGAGCGGAACTCAGGGCCTCGAACTTGCTAGGTGAGGGCTTTACCTGCTAGAGTTCAGGCCCTCTGAGGCAGTCTGAAATTTTTTTGTGAATGTCTTTACTTGCTTTGTCCTGGCTGCCTCGATATCCTGAATCAATGCAAAAATGTTATCTTGTATAATCATTTTGACTCTGGGAGGAGCCAGAGGCTACACAGTAAGGTGGATGAGGACACACCATTGTGTTTTTATAAACCTGCCTTTCTGTTGGGTGGTACTTGTCAGCAGCATTCACTGATTATTTTTCCTTCTTTTGTATTGGGGATTGAACCCAGGGCTTTTGCACTGATCTACATTCCATCTATTTTTATTTTATTTTATGGACGGATCACACTAAGTTGCTGCTGCCCAGGCTGGGCTAGATCTTGTGGTCCTCCTGCCTCAGCCTCCTACAGTGCTAAGATCACAGGTACCTGTCATTCTGCCTGACTCCGTCTAGCGTTTCTTGATCGTCCTCATGACATGGAAGCTGTTTTCCCCATATCGCCCGTGTTCCTAGAGAACAAGGCCAAAATCACTACTTCTTTCATTGTCTATCTTGAAGTCACGCTCTGTCATTGCTGCAGTAGGTCACCTTTACTAGGTGTGGGAGGGGATTTCACAGAGGCATGACTACCAAAAGGTGAGAATCATGGGGGTCTGTCAAATTCCCAACTTCCCCAATAAAACTCTTGCACATTAAGTCCTGTCTTGATGATTGCTTCCCACTAGAAAGGACCTAAAACAGCTGCATCTGCCTGGCAGACAGACATAGAAAAATCTCTCTATGGACTTCTCTTTTTAGTTTTTGTGGGCTGTTTTGTTTTTGCAGTAATTGGAGATTGAACCCAGAGCCTTTGCACTGAGCTGCATTCCCAGCTCATGTTTTCATTTTATTTTGTTTCCTGGGTTGGGCTTGACCTCTCGATCTCAAAGTGCTGGGATTATGGCTGTGTGCTATCAGGCCCGGTTTATCTTCTTAATCACTGCTACGCCAGGCAGAAGAATCGGGCAAGTATATGTTCAAATGTGACAATCATCTCTTACTGTGTTTCAGTGGTCTCTCCTCTCTGTCTCTCTCCCTGCACTTCGCCTTTCCAGGGATTGAACCTAGGAGTGCTTTAGGAGGATGACAACTTCAAACCCAGCTTGGGATGGTTAGTGACTTAGTGAGACCCTGTTTCAAAATCAAAACCCAAAACAAGGGACTGGAGATGTAACTCAGTGTGAAGGCTCTGGGTTCAATCCTTAGCACCACAAAAATAATAAAAAATTAAAAATAAATAAAAAATGAGCTGATACTTATTGTAAAGACCTTGGGCTGGATCTCCAGTACTTCTCTCTCTCTCTCTCTCTCTCTCTCTCTCTCTACACACACACACACACACACACACACACACACACACACACAGGGGTGGTGGTGCATGCCTAAAATCCCAGCACTTGGGAAGCTGTGGCAGTAGGATTACTGTGAGTTTAAGGCTCATCTAGGCTACATAGTGAGTTCAGGACCAGCCTGGACTACAGAGTGAAACCCTGTCTCAAACAATAGCAACACCAACAACAAAAAGGGGAAAATAAAGGCAAAAAGCACTCTCTATGGTACCCCCTAAATTTATGGGAGGCCAGTGCTGGCAGCAATCTCCCTGGGGAGCCCCGTCATGCATCCCCTGTCCCAGGGCCTTCATCTCTGTCCTGAGTCCCTTCCCCGCCCATTCCTTGCTTCACTCTCACCTGACCGACTTGACTTCTTACTCCAAAGGCCATCAAATCTTGTTTCCATTCTTCCCACCCCTCAAAACACATTTTAAAAAAACTACCAGAGACAAATACAAGTTTTATGGTGTCTGATCATATAAAATTGAAAAAGGGAACATTTTAAAGAAAAAAATACTTATTTTTGAAATTTCATAAAAACCTATGACCATGCTGAATTATTGCTAAGATCCCTCTCAAGGGATAGGGGAGACTTCTGTGAAAGTGGGGGGGTGACTGGAGGGGGGCTAAAGGTCAAGTGAATTCTTATGGTTTCCACTCCTCTCCCTTCCTCTTCCTCCCCTCCCCACACTTGTCCAAGGCTACTCCATCTTGCTCCATTCCAGATCCTCAGGGAAGTCTCTCATTCACTTGTCTTTATTGGATCACTCATTTCAGGTTTTAAATATGATCATGTTTCTTTCAAACTTAGAAAAACAAAGTAAGCAACCAACCCTAACCAAGTCGACTCCCACATTCCTCCAGCCCAAATTTCTTCCCAGCCACCCAATTGCTCTTTTTCCTTCAACAGTAAGATTTTGGAAAACAATACCACTGCCGCCACCTCCCTTCCTGCTTCCCCTTCATTTCTCAATTCGTCACCCTCTTGCTTTGGCTCTCATAAATGCTGTTGAAACTGCTTTGGCTAAAGTTACCACAGACTATTTACTTCAAATTTATCAGTGATTTAAAAAAACAGCTATTTGAATTACAAGAGGAGGAAGGGTCATCCTAGTAGCTCAAATAATAATCAGTAATGTCTAGATGCCCTTCAGTACACTGCTCTATGTTCACATTTTACTTTTATTCATTTATTTTCTTGTGGTACTGGGGATCAAGTTCAGGGCCTTCACACTTAGCTACATCCCCAATGCATTTCTATTTATTTTTTTTTTCTTTTGAGAAAGGGTCTCAGTGAGTTACTAAGTTGCCCAGGTTGGGCTTGAACTTGTGATCTTCCTGCCTCAGCCTACCAGGTGCTGGTATTATAAGCTTGTGTCACTGGCTGGGCTCTCTGACCATTCTTGACAATTTCCCATGTAGTGCCTTTTCACTTTGTCTATCCAAATCTAAAAGAGAAGCAAATACAACTAACTAGAATTTCTATTGCTCTTTTTCTGTTTCTGGCTGTCTCTATCCATCTCTTCATTCCCTTTTTTCTAAATACAAAATTCCATCATCTTATACTTTCTGTAACTTGCTGTCTTATTGACAATATATCATAGCTACACATTTAAATAAATAAATAAATAAATAAATAAATCAACACATAAATACAACTGCCATACTCTCGTTACCAGCTGTATAATATTCTGTAATGAGGACTGATAAGGTTTGGATCTGGAATATTCCCCCAAAGCCTCCTGCGAGTAGATGTAGTGGGATAAATGTGGGACCTTGTGCAGTTGGAAGATAGGGCCTGACTGGAAGGCGCAGATGCTCGAGTTTGTCCTGGAGAGATTGTATCAGCAATCTCTCAGTTTAGATTGGGGGCTGCCCAGGGCCTACAATTTCCAGGTATGTATTGTTGACGCATGGGCCAGAAATTGAGGGAGGAGCACACACCCTGCAGTGTGCAGCTATGAAGAACAAACATTACCACTTTTTCCTGGGAAAGCTGTGCGTCTCTCTCGGCTTTCTACTCGCAATGCTGTGAGCAGCTCTCCAGCCTCGGCCACGCGCTCCCACTGCTGGCAGCTGCCCCTGCATGGACCGTGTGAGACCTTCCAAAGCTGTGAGCTAAAATAAGTCTTTCCTCCCTTAAGTTATGGATGTTGGGTATTTTATCCCAGCAATGAGGAAGTCACTAAGACAAAGACATGCCAAGGTTCATTAAACTATTCCCTTATAAAGGGCATTTGGGGTCATTTCATTAGGCTGAATCCCCAAAGCTGCCATTTTCATAGGTTTAAAATTAAAAAATTCTTTTGTTAGTATGTACTTGTGATGTATTATATATATTATATATAACAATCAGCTTGAGAAATTGGTGTATTTGCATATTGCACCTTGGTCATTTTTCTTCCCATCTCCATTCCCACGCGCTCTCCCCTCCGGGTTTTACTCTCTATTACGACTTTATCCTACATATTTCCATGCACATGCCTCTTTTTGGCCTCCCTCCCCAGCTTCCCTTCCTGCTCGCTCCTGTATATGGCATAGTATGTTGTTCTGCTTTGGTTCCCTTTTGTAGACACACTTGATGCTCTTTTAGGTAAGTTCATGGTTCCAAATAGATCTCATTTTTCAATGCTAGGGCCAGACCAGCACTCTACCACTGGACTAGACCTCCAGCCCCCTCCAACTAGAGTCTTAATCCTCAGCCCACTGCTAACCCCAAATTTATCTGAATTCAAAAAGTTTCCTGGAGGCTAGAGGAATAGCACAGAAGTTAGAGCACTTGCCTAGCAAGTGCAAGGACCTAGGTTTGAATTCCTAGCACCACATGAGCAGATGTGGCACACACCTGTAATCCCAGCACTTGAGAGGCTGAGACAGGAGGATTTGTGTGAATTCGAGGCCAGCCTGGGCTGCACAGTGAGTTTAGGACTAGCTTGGACTACAGAGTGAAACCCTGTTTTTTTAAATTTTTTTTTATTTTTTAAATTTTTTTTTTAAAGTTTCCCTTCCTTGATGTCTTATTTAGCTGCATGTGGGGGAACATGCTGGTAATCCTAAAACTCTGTGAGGCAGAGGCAGGGAGATCACAAGTTTGAATCCACTTTGGGCAATTTAGTAATTTAGCCAGACCCTGTCTTAAAATTAAAAAAAAATATGGGTTGGGGATTCAGCTCAGTGCTAGAGTGCCTGCCTGGCAAGCGTGAGGCCCTGGGTTTGGTCCTTAGTACTAAACAATAAAAAACAAATAAAATTTTAAAAATAATAATAAAAGGCTAGGGCTGGATACAGTGGTGCATGCCTATAATTTTGGGAGGCTGAGGCAGGAGAATCACAAATTTGAGCACATCCTGAGCAATTTAGAGAGGTCTATTTAAAATAACCAATAAAAAGGGATGGGAATATAGTTCTGTATGAAGGCTCTTTGTTCAATCCCCCAAACCGGGGCTAAAGAAGGGGGTGCTGGGCTGGGGCTATAGGTCAGCACAAAGACCTTGCATTCAATGACTAGAAATCACTCAAGTTTTTTTTTTTCCCATTCCTTTCCTGGGTCCTAGCTTTTTCTATCTTTATTTATTTTTATCTTTAAAAAATTTTTTTGAGACAGGGTCTCACTCTGTAGCTCAGACTGGTCCTGAACTCACCGTGGAGCCCAGGCTGTCCTTGTACTCACAGCAATCCTCCTGCCTCAGGCTCTGATGTGCTGGGATTAGAGACATGCACTACCATACCAGGATTATGTGGTGCTGAGGAATTGAACTCAGGTACTTTTAGTGCTTTATATAGCACTCGCTAGGCAAGTGTTTTAACCTCTGAGACATTCCTCCTTCCCCTCCCGAGTCCTAGCTTCTAACTGTGCATTGTTTTTCCAAGTGGATGTTTCATAGACACCTCCAATATAAAAAACCCATTGTTTCTCAACTTCTCCCTTTTAAAATGCTTTTTACAAATTTCTTTTCTTAGTAAATTAGACTCCCATTACATCTAGAAATGTGACTTAGACATCTCTTTTCTCATCACAGGTGATAAATTACCAAGTACCAATGCTGTGGCCTTACGCTTTCCTTTTTTTTTTTTTTTTTTTTTTTTTTGAGACAGTGTCTCACTCTGTAGTGCAGGCTGGTCCTCAGCTCATTATGTAACTCAGGTTTGCCTTGAACTCAGGGCAATCCTCCTGCCTTAGCTTCTTCGGTGCTGGGATTTCAACTGTGTGCCACAGTTGTGGCTAATTATTTTTATTATTATTTTTTTTACTGTGGTGCTAGGGAATCAAATCCACAGCCTTGTGCTTTCTAGGCAAGCATTCTAGCTGAGATATGCCCAAGTGTCCCTCATCAGTCTTTCTGGCTTCTGACTTATATTTCAAGCTTTAGTTCTAGGGTTATTTCCCTTTCTTTGAATTGTCTAGGCAGACTTAAGCCCTTCTATATTTAGCAATTTTAATTTTTTTAACTGTTAATTTTATTAGTGTTCCCAAACCAGGTTGTAAGCTTCTTGAGGGAAAGACTATGATTATTCATCTTTAACTGAGGAGTCTAGCATTTAATAAGCACTTGAGTGACTGAGAAGCCAATTACTTATGTAATAAGAATAGCATTTTGGCTAGGGCTTAAGTTTACATGGTAGTTTTTCACTTAAAGCAAGTGTGTCCAACCTGTGGGCTTGCCATTGTTTTTTGAGTTAAACCTGTCTTGGGCCATTTATAAAATGAACTATATAGTATAACAGCATAAGCATGAAAACTTTCTTTAAAAAAAACTCACTGTTAGCATTTAAAAAAATCGAAGGCAAAAAGTGGAAGGTTGCAGGATGGATACATTTGATAAAGTATCTTTTAAAAAATTATAAGCCAAGGCTAGAGGAATAGCACAGTAGTTAAGAGTGTTTGTCTAGCATGGCCATGATCCCAGCACTTGGGATTGCTGAGTTCGAGGCCAGACTGGAATACACAGTGAGTTCAGGACTAGCCTGGGCTAAAGAGCAAGACCCTCTCTCAAGAAAAAGAATTTCTTAAAATCCCGAACTAGTGGCACAGACCTATAGCCCTAGCTATTTGGGAGGCTAAGGCAGGAGGATCACAAGTTCAAGCCCAGTCTGGGGATTTGTGACTACTCAGGGAGACTGTTTCCAAACCAAAAATATGAATGGGCTGGGGAATGCAGCTCAGGGTAAAGGCCCTGACCTAAAAACAAAACAAAACAAAACAAAACAAAACAAAACAAAACAAAAACAAAACCGCTGGAGGAATAGCTCAGAAGCTAAAGCACTTGCCCAGCATGCACTAAGTATCCAAGATCTCTAAGTATCTGAGTTCGATTCTCCAGCACATTCAGGAGGCTAAGGCAGGAGGATTGCAGTGAGTGCAGAGGCCATTTGGGCTACATAGTGAGCTCAGAACCAGCCTGGACTATGGAGCAAGGCCCTGTCTCATAAAATTATATACCGGAAATTGAAAAAAATTCCATCTCCATCATGCCTGTCTTACTGCATTTACTTCTGGACTTTGCTCAACTGTGTCATGGGTGTGTGCATGATCATGTGTTGTATATTTATAGTTCTCACGGCAGTGCCCTTTCTTTTAAGTTTCTCTAATTTTTCTGCACTCTTGCCCAATCCTCCCTATTGGGCTGGTCAAGTCCTGTTACTCACCATTGGAGCGGCCTTGGATAAGTCACAGACGTTTCAGGTTCTCGTTTTGTTTTCTTGTACAAGGAATATAGTGGGTAACAAGTCCCGTCTTACCCCGGGGTGGTTTGGAGTGTCAAATCTGATAGTGTGCGCGCAGGCACCTGGTGCGCTACAATGTCGCTGAGCTACTACCAACACTGTGGTAGTAGCTTGGCGTCCTTGCCCATCTGCCCGCAGGTCAGGGCGTGTGACAGCCGGCATAATGCACCTGATGACTCCATTATGGTTAACTCTTGTACTGCCTCAGCCTAACTTGAAGCCTGTCAGGTGACTGCATGGGGAGTCCGCGCCAGGACTTCTCCTCGGCGCCCGGTTTGGAGCAACTGCAAACTCTTAGATTCTGGGGACTCCTTTCTTCCTCAAGCAGGGAACCGGTCATCAAAGTGTGCCAAACATTTATTATTAAATGTGACGTGGACAATCCCCAGTAGTCTTGTGTCGTTGTCTCTTGGCTCCTATGTTAATTGCTGATGTATCTGTATTGGAATTTTACCTATTGGCTTAAAATTTAGTTTTTTCTTAGGCTTAATTTTGGGAGATGTCTGAATTGCCGGGAAGCCAGGAGAAAACAAAAAACGAACGAGTTGGCGTTTGAACTTTCTTTCCCCGATTCACACTTAAAAATCGTGCGAATTAAGCACGACTATAATGCCAGCACTCTAGGAGGCTGAAGCAGGAGGATCTCAAGTTAGAACTCAGGATGAACAATTTAACAACTTACCGAGACATCGTCTCAAAATGATAAATAAAAAATGGGTTAGGGATGTAGCTCAGTGGGAAGGTGGCGGGCTCCATCGCCAGTATCTCACACACCCACAAAAACGGGCGTGAGAATTTTAATTTTTCGTTAAAACAAACACGCGTAAGCCTATTTATAACCCCGAAGACGAAGCTTATCACCCCGAGATGGTATCCTCTGTGGATTCCGAAGCGTGGCCTGGACCCTGAGCGGCCTTTGGTCTCCTGTTCCAGGGAACCAGGTGTCCGCAAGCGGGACAGAGCACTCCACCTGCCTCGGCCAACACCAGCCGCACAAAGAGCCGGGCAGGCGGCGGCCGGGCGAACCCCAGAAAGTAGTCCCGACCACGCCGGCCTCAATGTTTTCCGACGTCGCTTCACGCCCTCCGCGGGGAGGCCGCAGGCGGCCGGCGGCAGAAAGAGTCCCACAGGAATGCGCCTCCGCGCGGCCATTTCTCCTCCGCCGGGCCCTGGTCCCGCGGCATATTTCCTGCGATCTCCGAGCAGAATCCGGGCGCGGAGCTCCTCGTCTCTTTTCTCATCCGCTTGCGAGGCGGCACCGAGGGGAGCAAAGGGGTCGGGCTCGCGCAGGGAAACCTCGGCGTCACTCTGACGTCGCCAGCGACGTCGACGTCGGCGGAGCACCGGGCGCGGTATCCCTGCGCCGCTGCGCGAAAGGAAGAGGCTGAATGAGGAGCGGCGCGGGGGACGTGGGGCGCCCGGGGAGGAGGAGGCGGCGGCGGCGGCGGCGGCGGGATGGGGGCAGACGCTGAGGACGTCGCGCGGGCCCGGGGCCGAGGCGCGCGCGCCGAGCCGTGACGTGCCCTCCGTTTCCCCTTCGGATCTCGCTGGGAAGCATGAGCGTGCGGACCTGCGGTCGCCCCGGCGCCTTCCCCGGCTCCTCGTCTCCCCCTCTTCTGGCCGACCCTCGCCGGTGAGAGAGTCGAGAACGCGCCCAGGGAAGATGGGAGCCGTCCTGAGGAGCCTCCTGGCCTGCAGTTTCTGTGTGCTCCTGAGAGGTGAGGAGCGGGGAGGCGGGCGGACGGGCGCAAAGTTGGTGGGAGAGGTTTTCTAGGGGGTAGGTGGCCCTGCTCTGCGTGTCGGGGGAGGGGAGGAGAGGCCTGGTCTTGGGAAAGACGGAGAAAGGGGCCGGGGCGAAGGGGCTCTGCGTACCGCCTGGCCGCAGTGCCGGCCCCCGTCTGCCTTCCGAGCTGAGCCAGGTCCGGGCTGCTGCTCTAGGCGAGCCCCTGGCACCCCCGTTCTGTCGTGGTGACTGAGTGTGCTCCCTTTTCTTTTTCTATCTTCCTTTTCTTACCCCCTTGATCCCGGGGATCGACCTCAGGCCCTCGCGTTGAGCTTAGCGTGCTCAGCTCGTTTTTGTTTTTCGTTTCGAGACAGGGGTTCACCAAGTCGTCCAGTTGCCCAGCCTGGGCTCGAACGAGCGATCCTCCTGCTTCAGCCTCCCAGAGTGCTAGATTGCAGGACCGGGCCGCTGGGTTCGTCATGTATACACACCTCTTTGTGCCTTGGGGTCATCGGGGGAAAGGGAAAAAAGAAAAAAAGCAAAAGACCTCTGTACACATGGTTTAGCCTTTAGACAGTTTGAGCCAGAGGTGCTTAGATATCGGCCTAACACTCCTAGTCACCCCCTCTCCTTTTGCGCGTCTCTCAGATGAACTTTCAGAGCCCTTTCACTATTTTTTCCCCCCAGGCCTTGTTACAACTAATAATTGGCTTCCGTTTTGAGATGGAATGATCCTGGGGCACAGCACAGTTGGAAAGTGACTCTGGGATAGGCGGAGCCTTTCCAGAGTTGGGAATTTTTTAAAGCTTCAGCTCCTAAGAAAATACGTGCATTGCCCTCGTAACTCCTGGTATTCAGGACTGGCCCCTATTCTCGGAGGACTCAAGTGCACGGTTGGCCCTGAGTAGGGAGGTCATCCTTGGGAACTGAAGTCGCTATTTGCTCTGCACCCCTGGGGACAGCTTGGCATTTGGTAAATAACCTAGACTGCTCTGGAAATCACATAATTCTGTGGCTCTGTGATGATTTGGCCTGCAGAGCTGACAGGCTGTGCCTCTTATTTTGGGACAGTTTGCAAAGATTTTTGCTAGCGGGCAAGAGGCGGGTAGGTCATTTCACGTTGATGAGTTGAAGTTGAGGCACTAGACTGGTGCTGTTGAGCATTCACTGGATCAGGTGCTGCAAGGACTGCGTGGTGCTTTGGTTCTGTTCATTTCACAGTCAGTGCTTTCAGGTGTGGGTCTCTGAATCTCTTAAATAACAAGCTAAACTTCTGTCTGATCCTTCAAAACTCAAAGTGTGCAGAACATGATAGTAGCTAGTGATCTTGGTGTGCAGTGTGACAGCTCTGCCACTTTCATGTGCACACACATTGGACTAGAGCACTCTTTTTTTCAGAGTATTTTGTTACTTTTCTGCACTGGTATTGTTTACCTGTGTTACCTAATAAT
Organism: Ctenodactylus gundi; assembly: GCA_004027205.1. NCBI lineage: Eukaryota > Metazoa > Chordata > Mammalia > Rodentia > Ctenodactylidae > Ctenodactylus > Ctenodactylus gundi. Next base: position 128,193 of record PVKB01004034.1, read on the forward strand.
TACAAGTCAGCTCTAAGCATCCTCAAAACTATGTTGTTCCGCATGTAAACTCCAGAAGGACAGTGCTTCTTTAGTTTTCATGGCAGAGAACTTAATAATGTTACGTATTGGGGCTGGAGGAATAGCTCAGAGGTTAAAGTGCTTGTCTAGCAAGCACTACATCAAGCACTAAGTACCTGAGTTCGATTCCCCAGCGCCACATAAGCCAGGCATGGTGGCACACACCTGTAATGCCAGCACTCAGGAGGCTGACGCAGGAAGATTGCTGTGAGTGCAAGGCCAGCCTGAGTTACAGAGTAAGACCCTGTCTCAAAAAAAAAAAGATTCAAATAATGTTATGTATGTTCATTATATTATACTTACTAGTGAAAGGAGTTTTAACTATACTGTGAGAATTTGTATAGAAGATTGATTTTAATAGCGTTAAATATGAAAGCCAGCAGATTGCTTCAATTCTTGGGGAAATCTAAATTCATAACCTGGCTACTTCTGGTTGCTCAGTTGTCGTTCTTGGAGAGGAGGGGTATGCTGTAAGTGCTATTTGTCTTAACACCGATTTGGATCCAAAATTCAGTTTGAGTTTGCTTGAATTTGGAGAAGTGGCACTTGCAGTAATATGTTTTAAACTATCATGTTATGTAACAAAAACTGGAAGAGGTATTAGTTTGTCTCATTTCTAAAATCTTAAGTTTTAAAAACTAGAGATGTTAATAGAGTATGGTGGTACATGCCAGAAATTCCAGCATTATGTGAGGCTAAGTTAGTATGAAAAGTTTGAGCCTACCTTGGGCAACTTAGCAAAACTTTGTCTCAAAATAAAAATACAGTAGATAAATAAAAAAGGTTGGGGGTGTAGCACAGTGTGAAGGCCCAAAGTTCAATCCCCCAATCCTATAAAAAAATGTGAGTTGTTACTATTTATTTATTTTTTGATACTGGGGATTGAACATAGGGCCAGCTGTCACTTCAGTTACCACTACTCGCCCCACCCCATTTATTGTTTATTTGAGACAGGGTCCTCTTAAGTCACTGAGTAGCTCAGGCTAGGCTGGAACATGAAATCTTTCTGCCTCAGCCTCCCCGAGTGCTAGGATTACAGGTCTCCATCACTGAGTCTGACAAGTTGTTATTTTAAATATCACTTACCAAAGGTAAAGCCAGCCTTTCTGCTAATATTTAACAGTACTTAATTGTGAGTACATATCATTTGAACTAAAACTGACTTTTGAGATAAAAGATTTTTGTTCATAATTTAGATTCTCTTCACTTCCTTGATAATGTCATCATTATTATAATTAGTGATATTTAGTCAGTGTTGGACTCCAAGGGGAAAAATATGATTAAATTATTGCATGAAGTCATTTTTATCCCCAGAAGAGTTGGAGCTTTAACACTGCACGGGCGTGTGATGGGGTGTGTCGGAGTCTGAGAGAACTTTTGTTTTTAGCCTTATTTAAGCAGTAGCAAAAGCCAGAGAATACTGTCCTCACTCAGGCAGCATTTTTTCTATTAATGACAAGGTGTAATGGAAAAATTTGGGAATTTCAACACCAGATTCTTGGATTTAAAGCTCAAGCTTCACTGTTTCAGGACTTTGTGGTTCTGGTATAGTCTAGTCAGTCATCTTCTCTGAGCCTCAGTTTCATTACTTGTAAAATGTGGGTAATGATGATCTGTCTAATTTGTAGGGTTATTGGGTGTATTAAATGAAGTAATTATGTAAAGTGCTTTGCAAATGTTATTTTTTGTTGTAATTTTCTGATTATTTGTGGACATATCTTCAAACTACTGGGGCTTTGAGTTTAATTTTCTTAGTTTTATGAATTTTTTCTTTTCTTTTCTTTTCTTTTGTTTTATTTGGAATTGAGCATTGGCCCTTCAGTCTGAGCTCCATCCCCAGCTCTTTTTAATTGTTTGAAACAGGGTCCTGCTATGTTGCTTAATAGCCCAGGTAGGGCATGAACTTGTGATCCTCCTGTCTCGGCCTCCCAAAGTGCTGGGATTATAGGCCTGAGCCAGTGGACTGTTTTTTGAATTCTTAAAGGTCTAAGTTCTTAAAGGTAAGTGAGATTATGGCCATTTTCATCTAATTACTTTATTTGCAAGTAGAGAAACTCAGATTCAGAAATACTACAACTTTATCAAGATCTTAGATCCAGCTGATGATACAGCAAGGGTTTATTTTTAGCAAATATGTATGGAGTATTTAATTTTCCTATTTTTCCCTGTTTTATGTATTCATGTAGACACAGGGTTTTGCTCTGCAGTCTAGGCTGGTCCTGAACTCACCGTGTAGCCTAGGCAGGCCTGTAACTCAACAGCAGTTTGCTACCTCAGACTCTGAGAGCTTGAATTGTAAGCCAGTGCCACATGCCCAGCTGTTATGTGGTGCTTGGGGATTGAACCCTGGGCCTCATGCTTCCCAAGCAAATGCTAGGTCCCCCAGCTCCTGGAGTACCTAGTATATATCAGCTTCTGCTAGAGTGGAGAGCAAACTAGGTGTGATTCCTGCCCTAGTGGACTCCACACTTTAGGTTGTCATTTTCTTAGTTTTTGCCAGGACTAACTAAAAGAAACTGTATCTCTGATTTTTCTAGGAGAATATTTTTGAGAATTTTAAGCGTTATAATACTGTCAAAGTGTGTAAGCTTTGTAAATACCGTATCTTAGCTTTCTATGAGGAAACTTTTGTTACATAACTTTGCTGCTTATTTTGTTTTTTAGCAGTGATAAGTGGTAGCTTGGCTTAATCACCAATGTTTCCCCCATTTGTATTTCCATAAAAATGATTCTTTAAAAGTTTTTTTTTTCTTTAAAGTTAGCATAAAATTTTGGGCAAGCAGAATGGATTTTGGAGAGGAAATTGGGAAAATGATATTATAGCTGTAAGTTTGCTGCTAGCTAGGTATGTGACCTTGGGTAAGTCAGTTTCTGTGCACTGTAGGAATCATTTTAAAGATACATAACTCATGTTATCACATTAAGGGCTCAGAGAAGTCCTGAGGTTAAGAGACTCGTTTAAACTCTTCTTAGCCTTATATTTCCAAAAATTGATAATGGACTTTTAATAAATCCTTTTAACATTTTATGAACTTTTGTTTGAAAAATCACTCAAGACTTTGACTTAAAAAATCTTTTTAAGATGAGTTTGGTTCCTGTGAATTGTTATTTGTTGACAGTTTTATATAGTTCAATCTGATGATTTCTTCCCAGCTTTCTTAGGTTTGCTGATTGGGCTAGAAAATAACTTGGCTATGAAGCTTTAACGTTTTAGGTCATTGTTATTAAAAGGACTAATAGTGATTTCCCATGGTTTTTAATCAGAGGATTTATTTGCTTTGCTTTAAGTGGAGATTTTTCCATTTGCTGAGGAGAACTACTATATGCTTGAATCTACTTTGTTTATCAGAACTTTTTTTTATTATAAAGGAGATTCTGTGCAGAGGTATACAAATGAAAAGTATTAGTACAAATATTTTTGCTTCAATTTGAATGTGTTGGAGAAATATGTATCATAGGTTGTAGTACTATTTAAGCAATGAATATACTCTGAGAAGCTCTATTTGTGTTGTGGGAATTTTGTTTTATTTTTAAGGTGGGGTCTTACTCTCTAGTTTTGGCTGTTTCTGAACTCAGTGCATAGCCCAGGCTGGCTTCCTGCACATAGCAATCTTGGGTCAGCTTTGCAAGTGCTGGGATTACAGGTATTTTCACCACACCCAGCTTTATTGTGGAAATTTTATTGAAAATTTTTATTTGAAGACAGTTGCAAAAAGCACTCTAGCAGAAAGCTTTGGGCTTTGTTGGCAAACAGATCAAATTCATATTTCTGGCCACTTTATTTAGCTTTGAACAGATGACTCAGACTTAGTTCCTAGCTGGGGATCATTACTTAGAAGGTTTTAGTGAGAATTAATGAGATGATATTTGTGAAGGGATGGTGCAGTGCAGTCAATAGCAGGCATTGAATAAGTGGCTGTTGCTAACATGGCCACTTAAATATTTGTGCTTGGAAAATACTTGCAAAACATTTTAAGTGCTTGCCATGTTCCAGGCACTGTTTTGGTAGTTTAGTTTTGGACCAATGATTTTTGAACTTTGACTCTCCTGTAACTGAAATAAAAACTCCATGAAGGCTGGAGGAATGGCATAGTGTTTAATATGCTTACTTTGCAAGCATGAGGTCCTGAGTTCAATTCTCCATCACCACATAAAGCTGGGTGTGGTGGCGCACACCTGTAATCTCAGCACTTGGGCGGCTGAGGCAGGAGAATTGCCATGAGTCCTGGGCTACAGAGCAACCTGTCTTGGAAAAAAAAAAAGAAGGATCCTAAAAACTCCACGAAATACTTTCACTTCTGATATTTTTAATCTTGTTTAATATGAAATAGGATAGCTATGCCTGTTTATTTTTACCTTCCAGGAGTTATGCCTCTAGCACTGTTTTAGGTGATGATTTTAAGTATACTAGTGAATAAATTCAAATAATTGTGGTACTTACTGTTTCAACATTAAGTATGCATTATTAGTATTTTATTATTACTTTGTGGTACTGAAGATTGAGCTCAAGGCCTTCACACTTAGCTATATCCCCAGCCCATTTTATTTATTTATTTATTTCTGAAACAGAATCTTGCTAAGTTGCCCAGGCTGGTTTTGAACTTGTGATCCTTCTGCTTCAGTCTCTTTCTGAGTGCTGAGATTATAGGCCTATGCCACTGTGCCTGGCTAAGAAAGAATCACTTTACCAAAACATTCTCTCAAAAATTGTGTTACTTACTTCTGACAACTAAAAATTTTCAGTTGATGGTCCTTGTGGCTGGGATGAGTAGATACTGTACTGATTTCTTACATTGTCTATTTTATTCTTTGTGTGTTTATGTATCTTTTGTGAAATAAGCCTCTTTTTAACATATATAACACTATTCCTTGTGTATAGCTTTGAAAGTCAAGTACATGGAGGAGTAGGCAACCTAAGATTGGTTTGTCCTTAAATTTATTTATATATTTATATATTTAGAGATAGGGTGTCACTCTGTAGACCTGGCTGGTTCTGAATTCACTGTGGAGCCCAGGCTAATTCTCCTTGTTTTCCAGGCTAGCCTTGTACTTGGAAGTCCTCCTGCCTTAGCATTCAGACTGCTGTGCACCACCACACCCAGCTTTATGTGGTGCGGGGGAATTGAACCCAGGGCCTTGCACTTGCAAGGCAAGTGCTTTAACTACTGTGCCATTCTTCCACCCCCCCCCCCCCCCCAGATTATTTATTTTAAAGTGCAATTTGTCAACACATAAATACAGGGAAAACAATTATTTCATATTAGCACATGATTTTGTTTTTCAAGAAGTAACAGTTCAGGCGGTTTTGGTGTGAGCTTAGAAAATATTAAAATATGCTAGGGTTTTTGTTGGTGAAAATTAGTGTACTTTGATGCTTTGAGCCTACTAGTTATAATGTAACTTGCTGGTTTCAGTTTCTGTAATACTTTGCATAAATACTTTGCCCATGTTAAACTAGGCATGGTGGTAAACACCTGTAATCTCAGCTTTTTGGAAGGCTGAATCAGGAGGATTGCAAGTTCAAGACCAGTCTGAGTCATTTAGTGAGACTTTGTTTTATAATAAAAAAAAAGGCTGGGGTGTAGTTCACTCTCTGGGTTCCATCCCAGTCCATGGGGGGGGGGGGGGGAAGAAAAGAGAAAAAAAGGACCATAAATAGTCACTGGAGGTAGTTTGAAACTACAGTGGAACTACTACAGTGGTTCCTGCAGGAAGTGCCTCAAGTACCAAAACAAAGCAAGTACCATTGTTTTGGCATGAAAGGGTAGCAAGTCTCCAGGTAGTTGACCTGACAGATTCTAGCTTGCATGTTAAATACCAAACAAACCACAAGTACTGGGACAACTTTTTCCCATCAGAATGCATCAAGTGCCACATTTGACAAGTTTCAAAGTGGTTGAGTACCCAGGGTATGACTGATTTCAGGAGGAAAAGATTGAGGATGCAAGATGACATCATGTTTTGTCTAGGAGGTTCTTTTCTCTGTTGTCTTTAGGTAGTTAGTATTGTATCACTGTTGTACGTGAATCAAGCCAAGATTGTGGGGATAGGAGTCTTATCATTTTAGGCATGCTTTATTGGAGAGGTAAAATTTAAATATACTCATATCTCCAAATTAAGGTACCTTTATTTTTTTCTCCCGGTACTGGAGATTGAGCCCAGTGCCTTAACACTGAACTGTATCCCCAGGCAGTTTTTAGTTTGGTTTTGAGACACAGTCTCACTAAGTTGCTAAGTTGCCCAGGCTGGCCTTGAACTGTTCGTTCTCATGCTTCAGTCTCCTAGATTGCTGGGATTGCAGGTGTGTGCCACCAGGCCCTGCTTTCTAGCCTCTGGTAATCATGGGTCTGCTTTCTGCATGTATTAATTAATTCTGAATATTTTATAGAAGTGGAATATTATGTAGTCCCGGTGGTCGGAGATTGTTGGAGACATCAAGATTGTTCAGAGTTCCATTACAGGAAAGAAGTCGGGAGGTGTTTGACCACAAACTGTTTCCTTCAAGAAAGGAGAAGCTGGATGCAGGCCCAAACAGACATTTCTTTTAGATTTATTTAGAGCAAAAAAAAAAAAAAAAAAAAAAGTCTAGTGAAAATAAATCACATTAGAGACTTCTTAGGCAAGTTACATGGCAGGACAATTAACTGTTGATTTAAAACAGAGAGGATATGAGGGCTAAATAGATAAACTAGAACAAGGAGTGTAATGAGTTTTTGCTATATGTCTGTGTTTCTCAAGAACATATAAATGTATGGGAGAATTGTGGAATTCGCCCATCTTTGCTCTCCCTGTAAGCTGGGATAAAGAATTATGCTGTCCTTTAGGTTGGTGTGATGGGTTACAGAATCATCTTTTTGCCCAAATGCATTTTTTGGGCTGTTGCCTGCAGGCTTTTTACTTCAGTGCATTTCTAGTTCTTTCCCTGTAAGTTTTAACTCTTGCTATTCCACAATGGAATATATGATGTGGTTCTTTGTGTTTAGTTTCTTTTTTTTTTTTTTACATTGTTATGAAACATTTTATTTATTGAGGTAATTTTGACTTTCTGTTCATACAGTGTTTGTATTAACTTTGTTTTGTACAACTGTGTATGGTGGGATAAACTAAATATGTGTGTGTGTGTTCAACAATTATAACAGTAATAATCATAAATAAATATCAAAATATGAATGAACACTTACTACCTTATACCTTGGCTATTCTGTTACCCCAAATTGAAAACTTTTGGCATTTTTTTTCTTAGTTACCTAAAGCTTTTTCTAAATTCAAGAACAGAAAATAATATAGATAAATGTGAAGTTCTCCTTGGTCTCCATTTCTGGTTTTATTTTGCCCTCCTCCCCTCCTTTTTTTTTCCAGAGGCAACCAATATCCTAAATTGACTGTCCATTTTTACAGACTTTTAACAAACACAGTTTTTACTGAACATGCCCAGGAATAATAATCTATGTGCATGTTGGGTTTATATAATTGTTAAATTCTCTTAAGTACATTTCTGCAACTTAATTCTCTTTATACTTTAGTCCTGATATTTATGTCAGTAAGTGTGTGTTAGCTTATTCTGTTAAGGTACTTCATAATAATCCTTCAAATAACTGTTACTACATTTTGTTTCTCTGTCTCTTTATTAGTGGACAGTTAAGCTATGTCTAGAAGTTAGCCTGACAAACAGTGTAAATGACCATTCTTACCTCTCTGTCAACATTACTGACATGGGTTCTTTTTGTTAAGATGTAAACCAGATTGTGGAATTGATAGGTTGAAGAGTATGTGTATTTTAAGTCTTGCTAGAAATTACCAGTTTCTCTCCACTATGTCACACTTTATACAGCCACCAGTGGTAAAAAATACCACTTTTTCAGCATCTTGGTAAAAATTTCTTATCACTATGCTTACAAATGTTTGCCAGTCCCCAGGAGACAAAATTTATGGCTTCTTTGTCTTTCGTTACATTTCCTTAATTATTCTATCTTCCCATATTTTTATTGGCCAGTTGTGGTGGATTTGGAGTGCCCTCCAAAACCCTCATGTTTCTATGGATACTGTGTAGGGTTGGGAGGTGGGGCCTGGCTGCAAGGATTGGGTGCTTGGGGCTTGACCTGGACTGCTGTGGACTGGTTCCACCCTTCTGCCCAGTCTCTTCTTACCACCATGTTGTGAGGATCTCTCCCTCTGTAGCTCTGGCTCTGGCCCTGCCTCTGCTCCAGCCCTGCCATGTGCTTCCATCATTTTCCAGCCTCATCTGTGAATGGACTGAGACCTTCTGAAACTATAAGCTGAAATAAATCGTTCCTCCCTAAGTTGTGGATGTCAGGTACTGAGTCACAGTGATGAAAAATTAACACATCAGTTGTGTTCTGTGAATACCTATTTCTTTTTCTCATTTTCCTTTGGGTTGTTTCATCTTACTGGTTTGTGGCATTCTTTGTATAGTCTGATAGTAATCCTCTTATTTGGAGTTTGCAAATATCTTTCATGTTATACTTGGCTTAAAATAAAAACTCTTGGGAATTGGTATCATGGGCCCAGCCCCAAGTGCCAGTGCAGCAGGGCATGGGGAACACGAGCTGCCAGGGATACTGTCATGAAACCAGTGCTTATGGAGCAGGTTCTGACGGCGGCATCCTGCTCTCTCAAGTGCTGGGCCCCAAAAGTGAGGCCTGCGGTTGCAGTAGTGGGCCAAGAAGATGATGGCTGGCCTGGTGGGCCAAGGAGATGACAGCCAGCCTCACGGTCCAGGCGTATTTGGGTTGAGACAATACAGCGTCTGCAGCTCCTTGCCAGGCAGAACCTCAGCAGTATGGTGCACAGTTTGTAATTTCCTTGCTGATTCTGACTTCCCACACCGCCATGAAGTTACACTCCTTGACCCCTTCTTTGTCTGCCCCCATCTCCACCTGGTTCAGGGCATCCCAGAGAACACAGAGGGAAACATCTGTGCCCTTTTCTGCAGCATGTTTCTTGGCTGAGGCTGGCGGCACCACTCGGGAGGACGAACTGTGAAAGAGCCCACTCTTTCTCCTGAGTAGACGCCCTTCCCACTTTGTGCCTCTCTGCGGCCCTGATAGAGCAGGTCTTGAACAGGACACTCAGTGACACCTGGAGTAGAGATGAAGGCTAGGACCTTAGCTCCCAGGTTGATGGCATGTTCCCAGAGGACCTGTGGAACCCCGTGTGTATGCATCTTCACATCTGCCTCTAGTCCTCCTGTGGGGCTGAGCACAGTTGCCAAACATCCTGGGCAGCAGTCTGGATGTTCTCAGTCCTGACACGCTTTCAGAAAGGAGCAGGGACAGAACTGAGAATGTGAGGGGTGATCCTGGTAAGTCCTTTTTCCTTAGTGACAGAGAACCTTAAATCCTGGTGGTACCATGTTGACTCTGGGGAATCGCTTAGACAGCTGCCCCTGGTGGTCTCTGTGAACCACCAGGGATAGTACTGCTGTTCTCCAAGGTCTTTGGCATTATCTTCCTGGGCTGCAACCTGCACTTCAAGTCCCAGAGCAGGAACAACTTTCTGAAACAGGAGCGCTGCCTGCTGTCGTGTTGAGCACTGTTTTTGAAGGTTACAGTACATTCATGGACAACTGGCAGTGGTGGAAATACATGGCAGGGGCACAGCCAGAGAGCTGCTTTAGTTTCTTTCATTTTGTGTAATATTTTTAAAGTTTATCCATGTAGTAGCATGAATCTATACTTCATTCTTTTTATGGTAATATATTCCATTTATGGGTTATGAAATACTTACAAATGAATGTGGGTTTAGTTTTTGGAGTCTTTACCTTGAGAAATTACTTTTGAAATTTCAGCTCTTTACTGAACTAGGTAGTAGTAATTATCTTAAGTTCTTGTTTTGCTCCTGGAGAATAATTTGCACAGTTAATTAGTTTAGCATTTCATGTTTCCATGTATTTACTTATGAATAGCCCTGTCACAGTAAAGCCTCTTTTGTGAATTTACATTCATACCTACTGAATTCATATCTAGAAAAAATAAGAGAATGGTTATTAGAAATTATGTAGTTGTGATAAAAGTTCCTCTTACTGCCTTCAGGCCTGACACTAGGATTTTAGGTCATCATAAATTAAAATTTGATTTTCTTCACACAGAGAATATGAGGATAATGGAATTACCTACTTATTCTCTGAAATTTATAGGATCAAACACTTAAAAGGAGTTTTCTACTTTCATTTAATAAAGATAAGTCACTAACCTAGGGCAAGATAGCCTGTAATTTTACTTGCATAAATACTTGATTTAACCTGGGTCTCATTATGGTTCATTGGTTGGTTTATTGGTTCTGGGGACTGAGCCCAGGCTCAGAACTGTCTTGGCAGCCCATTTAAAAAATTTTAATTTTGAGGTAGGGCTTCGCCAGGTTGCTGAGTTGCCCAGGCTGGGCTTGAACTTGGGATCTTCTTGCCTCTGTTTCCTCAAGTGCTAGATTACTGGCCTGTTCTGTAATGGGGCCTAGCTTTATTTTTATTTATTTATTTTTTTGAGACAGGAGTTTCATTCTGTAGTCCAGGCTCATTCTAAACTCACTGTGTAGCCCAGGCTGACCTAGAACTCATAGCAATCTTCCTGCTTCAGCCTCCTAAGTGTTAGGATTACAGGTTCACAGGCATGAGCTACCATGTCCTGTTTACATGGTGCTAGGGAATTGCACTCAGGTCCTTGCACTTGCTAGGCAGGTGTTAACCAGTTACCAGCCTTTTATTGTGGTTTTAAAAATGATGATATGATCAGTTTTACTAGGCTGTTCCTAATTTCTTATGCTCAGGTGATACTCCTGTGTCAGCTTCCTGCATAGTTGGGACTGTAGTCACTAGCCAGCACACTCAGAGGATCATTTTTGCTGTAGGAAAAGAGTGTAATTTTGGAGTTTGAAAATAGATGATTTGTCACAGTACTGTAAGTAAGAAGAAATCTGGAATTGGGTAAGGAGAGGAGATTAATGCAATAGTAGAACATGGCTTACCATTGAATAGCGAAGCCTCTCAAAGTCAAATAGAAGACGTTTATACAGAAGGTGTGTGGGCAGGCGGAAACATGTGGGAGTGTGGGCCACGTGGGCGGGGTAATAAGCACATTACTTGATCAGAACAGTTTAACTGGAACGTTTTTTTTTTTTTTCTGCCCTCAGCTGACTCTTGGAAAGGGGAAGGATATGTGTATCTATTGCTTAACCTTAGGTTAGAGCATGCCAATGTTTGAGGGTTTATGAGGAGAAGGGAAGCCTAACTTTGTTCAGGCCAAGTTGATGGGGAAGTAATAGGGCAATTGTGACAAGCATTTGTTAGCCTTCCTGTTTAAAACAAAATCTGTCACACATAGGGATGAAACAAGAGCTTCATGAAGTTGGTCTCATTAATCTTTCCTGGTTGCCTGCATAGCTGTGGCAAAAATAGTAACTCACTGTATAGGTTTCTTAAGGTTGCTTTACAGACAGTTTTGAAAAAAATTTCAGATAGGACTTTTAAAATTCTCTTGGGGGTCGAAATGTCAAGAATTTACCGTCAGGTTTCACTTGCAGGACTTACCTATGTGGGTTAATCCCTGTCTTGTTGAGGTTCCCAAACTATTCTAGAATTTCTAGACTTGCCAGAAATTGACAGTCCTCAATTCATCAGTGAAGCTATGAACTGTAAAACAGCTGCCAGGACAAATTTTCCAAGAGGGTTATACGCATGGCTTGTGAAGTCCACTGTAACTCCTCATCAGAGGATGGCATTCCAGTCAAAGCCTGGAACAGTAAAAGTGTTTCCAGCCAGGAGGTGGGTTTAGTATCCTACTCAAAGAACTATATTGCTCTGAAAATAAGAATAGTCAACATGTTTTTGGGTTTTGGGGAATGTAAGGAGAAAAAGATACATGTTCTATTTCAGTTCACAAAATTTTGCTTCCTTAAATCATTGTTAAGATAGCTTAAGAGAAAAGGGAAAAGGGTTCCTTATATCCAGGAAGTAGGACATTAAAGCCTCTGGAATATTTTAAACAAAACCCACAATCATCTTTTATCAGTTGATTTAGTCCTGTGTAACTCTTTTTCTTCTGGATCTGTGATGGCAGTATCTTGAACTTACCTACTTCTCCCCTACCTTTTTGGAAATCCTGACTCGGGCTGGAGGACAAGCACAGTGATTAAAGAGTTTACCTTGCAAGTGCAGGGTCTTGAGTTCCATTCCCCAGCACCACATAAAGCTGGGCATAGTGGTGCACACCTGTAATGCCAGCTTTGGGAGGCTGAGGCAGGTGGATTGTTCTGAGGCCAAGGCCAGCCTGGGCTACACCAGTGAGTTTAGGACCAGCCTGGACTATAGAGCAAGATCCAAAAAAAAAAAAAAAAAAAAAAAAAAAAAAAAAAAAAAAAAAAAAAAAAAAAAAAAAAAAAAAAAAAAAAAAAAAAAAAAAAAAAAAAAAAAAAAAAAAAAAAAAAAAAAAAAAAAAAAAAAAAAAGAAAAAAAAAGAAAAGAAAAGAAAAGAAAAAAAAATGAAAGAAAAAGGAAATCCTGACTCAGTTCACTAGTGTAGTCTTCATTTGAAATATGTCCTTAATGTAAAATTCCATTAAGTAAATGATACTCTCACTTGAGATCCAATAAAGAAGTCAGATTGTGACTAAGTTAACTTTAAACAAAATAGAATTGTGACATTTTCATTTAATTTTTGTGCTGTTGGGGATTGAGCCCAGGGCTTTGACACTGAGCTTCATCTCCAGTTTTTTTTTTTTTTTTTTTTTTTTAAACAGACAAGGTGTTTCTCTGTAGTCCAGGCTGGTCCTGAACTCAGTTTGTAGCCTAAGCCAGCCTTGGACTCAAGGCAACCCTCCTTCAGCCTCCCGAGTGCTGAGATTACAGGTGTGTGTCACCAGGACTAGCTTATGTGATTTTGGGGAATTGAACTCAGAGACTTTGCACTTGTACAACAAGCACTTTAACTGCTGAGCTATTCCTCCAGTCCCTCCAGTCCTTTTTTATTTTTGATCTTGAGACAGGATCATGCTAAATCACCATCTTGCCCAGGCTGAACTCAAATTTGCCTTCCTGTTGCCTCAGTCTCTATTGGCAGACAGAGCATTACCAACAGTAGAAATATAGCACAGGAAATAGTAAATTTCTAAGAACTTCATACCTGCATGCATATCTTTTGAAAGAATATATGTTAATAACATTTTACACATATGAATATAATTTAGGGAGATAAGAGTCTTTTGAATTGATAATGCTTCCTATATAACTTGGACCGTTAGATTAAATAAGCAATCATTTTTAACTTCTGACTTCACAAGCTAAAAAATAAATTCTTTGTGATTTTTTAGGGAGCCTTCTGGGAGCTCAGAGACAGTATAAATGTCATCATCTAGGTTTTAATTTGAAAGGACAGAATGTCAGAAATATCAAAAATTTCAGGAGATTTGATAGGTTAAGTAGGAGTATGGATCAGTGGGACAGTACTTGGCAACTTATTTAATCAAAGGGACAAAAAGATGTTTAAATTTAGTAAACAGGAAGTAACAGTGGTAAGGTCTTTCAAAGTTTGTTAATCATATTCCACTTCAGGTTGTTACAGGTAAATTGTTAATGAACATTTATTTATGTACCAGTCTTTGAATTGACATTGTTTTCTCTTGAGTTAATAACAAGGTGTACAGTGCTTAGACCACGTGGTTAGCTGTGTGTTTTGCATTTAAGAAACTTTTAGCTGTTTTCCAGTGTTGTGAGCTGAGTGTGGTGGCACATGCTGGGAAGCAGGAGGATTGTCATGATCTTGAGGCCAGCCTAGGCCAGCCCAGAGGGAGATCTTGTCTGAGAAAAACTGAAATGTCTGCACCATTGTACATTCTACTGGTAGGCTGTGCGTGTTCTAATGGTGCTGTAACTTTGCTCATTCTGAGTGTGGCTAAATTCATTGGTTTTATCTGATAGGCTATTATAATAAGAGGAGGCTGTCCTGGTGGAATGAATTCCTCCTTTTTTTTTAACATGCTGCAAAAATAATATTTATATACCAAAGGTTATAGGCATTGCCCTATTAGTTTATCACTCTATTGGTTTATTTACTCTTTTCTTTTTTGGTAGTATTTGCTCACTAATACTTATTTGAAACCCAATTTATAATAATATATATTTTTCCCTTTTTACTTAACATGTTTTCCTTTTTTTCCCCTTTCCCCTTTTTATTTTTACATGTTTTTCTTTTTTTTTTTTGTTCCAGCTGCCCCATTGTTGCTTTATGCGAACAGACGGGACTTACGGTTGGTTGATGCTACAAATGGCAAAGAGAATGCTACAATTATAGTTGGAGGCTTGGAGGACGCAGCTGCGGTGGACTTTGTATTTGGTCATGGCTTGATCTACTGGAGTGATGTCAGCGAAGAAGCCATTAAACGAACAGAATTTAACAAAACTGAGAGTGTACAGAATGTTGTTGTTTCTGGATTATTGTCTCCTGATGGGCTGGCATGTGATTGGCTTGGAGAAAAATTATACTGGACAGATTCTGAAACTAATCGGATTGAAGTTTCTAATTTAGATGGATCTTTAAGAAAAGTTTTATTTTGGCAAGAGTTGGATCAACCCAGAGCTATTGCCTTAGATCCTTCAAGTGGGTAAGTTTTTGTGTAATGTATGAAGGTCATTGCATCTCTTTTCTCCTCATTTCTTTCCACTAGCACCCACCTTCCTCACTAGTAAGAGGAAAGAGAGGTTAAGTGCTCTCTACTGGTGAGCTATATCCCATCCTTGCTGAGGTACATTCTTTTTTTTTTTTTTTTGTGCTATTGGTGATTGAGGTTAGGGCCTTCAAACTGAGCTATGTCCCCAGTATCTCTAGCCACATTTTAGTTTTGATTTTAAGACAGGGTCTCCCCTGAGTTGCCCAAACTGGGCCCAAACTTGGGATCCTCTTGCATCTGCCTTCTGTAGTGCTGGAATTACAGGCCTGAGCCATAGGACCTGGCTGTTCTGAGAATTGAACTGAGGACCTCATACATGCACTCTACCATTGAGCTATAACCCCAGGCTTCCTTGATATATGCCTCACATACGTATGAATGTGTGTATTTTTTGGAGGGGGCGGGGCTAGACAAGGTCTTGCTCTGTCCAGGCTGGTCCATACTGGCCTTGAACTTACACCAGTTCTCCTGTCTCAGCCTCTAGAATGCTGGGATACAGTTGTGCATCACCACACCCAGCTGGTATGTTGTGCTGGGGGATTGAACCCAGGGCCTTGTGCTTCCTAGGCAAGTGCTCTAATCACTGAGCCAGACCGCCAGACCTTTTGATATATCGTTTTTGTCTCTCTTTTCTTTTCTTTTCTTTTCTTTTCTTTTCTTTTCTTTTCTTTTCTTTTCTTTTCTTTTTTTTTTTTTTTGAGGCAGGGGCTTACTCTAGCCCATGCTGGTCCTGAAGTCACTGTGGAGCCTAGGCTGGCTTTGGCCTCATAGGAATCCTGCCTCAGCCTCCCGTGTGCTGGAATTATAGGCATCTGCCATCATTCCCCGGCTTATGTGGTGCTGGGGAATTGAGCTCAGGGACTTATGCTTGCTAGGCAAACACTTTAACTGCTGTGCCATTCTTCCAGCCTTGATGTTTCTTTATTGGCAAGATTGTCAGGCTGGAGTCTGTCATGGCTAAGTGTAGGTAAATATCTAAGCATGAACCTGTTGTGACTTAGAATTATTTGGTTAAAGTTAAGAGATAACCCGTGAATAATTATATAACACTTTTTTCTTTCACTTCTAAGTATGTTGGAAAGCTTTAAAATTCATTTTGTTTTTACAAGAGAATGGATTAGTTTTATATGATAAGGTAGAACTTGAGAAAAATGAAAAAGATTTGTGTTTCTTTATCTTGATATCAGGCTTGATTTGGTGATAAAGGTTAAAGACAATGTAATGTTGTAGAAAAATGAAAAATTCTTTGACTATAAAAGGTAGTAACATGGGCAATAGATAGTGAAATTTTAGAATTAGATGTCCTGCGAAGTATAGAGATACAAGAGGTGATTGAAAAACACAGTGAATGTGGAAATGAAAAACACAACTCTAGTAAAAGCCATTCATATATATTTTTAGGTTGAGTTGAAGAGGCATTTGTTGAAGTCAGGTGGTGCTCTTAACAGGGCACAGACAGCACTGCATTAGCCAAGGTGGCAGGAGGGTCAGGCTCCGGAGAGGGCTGTCTCAGAGGTTCTGTGTACAGTAAACGGAATGATCGAAGTATTTTTATTTATTTATTTTTTGAGAACTTGTAGGTTATTTTTGAAAAACGGAGTTTGTGTTTCACTAATAGTTGTAAGTCGGGGGTAGTACTGAAATGTTTCTGAGTTTCCTTTATGAAACACAGGATATTGGTGCTTTTAGAGGTTATTGGGGAAGAATATTTTATTGAAAAGATGAGATAATTCTTTTCAGTGTTTTGTTTTGACAGATTAAATCTTGCCATTGTAAAGGTGACATTTGAACTTCATCCATGTAGTTATAAGTGGCTATTACTTTCAGACTTCTGTATCTTTGCTCTCTGGTTGGGGGAGAGGGAGTATATCTTTAAAGTTTTACTATTTAACAGACAGATAATTTGAGGGAGATAACTTTGTCCTTCATAGCACATGTGTTTGTGTTGTGTTATATATGTGTTTGCATTGTGTTATATATGTGTGGAAAAGAGTGTTGGGCTGGAGGAATGGCACGGTGGTTAAAGCGCTTGCCTAGCAAGTGCTAGGCCCTGAGTTCAATATGTCAGTGCCTCTTAAACTGGCCTTGGTGGTGCATGCCTGTAATCCCAGCGGTTGGGAGGCTGAGGCAGGAGGATTGCTGTGAGCCCAAAGCTAGCCTGGGCTACGTACATAGTGAGTTCAGGAACAGCCTGGACTCTAGAATGAGACCCTGTCTCAAAAAAGAAAAAAAAAAAAAAAAGAAAAGAAAAGAAAGAAAGGGTGTTAAATGAATTGGAAGGCACAAGGCACAGAGGAGCTCTTAGGGAAGGATGAGTTAGGGTTGGAGGAATAGCATAGCAGTTAGAGTACTTGCTTAGCAAGCACAGGGCCCTGAGTTGGATTCCCTAGCAATTTGGATGTGGTGGTACACGCCCGAAATCCCAGCATTCAGGGAGGCTGAGGCAGGAGAATTACTGTGAATTTGAGGCCAGCCAGGGCTATGTAGTAAGTTCAGGACCACTTTGGACAACAGAGTGAGACTCATCCAAAAAAAAAAAAAAAAAAGGGATGGGTAGATGGTTGATAAATGTAATTCTGGGACAGCATCTGATCGTTTCTGTGAGGGACTATAATTGATAGTACTTATTAATAATATTTCAGCTCTTGAATATTTAAGATCTAATAATTTAGTGAATAAGTTGATCATTCCCATCTTTTCCACAAAATGAATAAGCTTAAATTTATGGTTTGATAAGTGTCTTAGAAAGTTTGTCATTTGATTAAGAATTACCGTAAGGGCTTAAATTTATCCGTATTTCTCTTAAATATCGAATGTGGAAATTCACTAAATACTCAGCTGATATAAAATATTGCTAGAAAAATCAATAATATATTTTGAAGTTAGAAATAGTGGTAGTTCCCTTCTAAAAGTGGCTTGGTTAATAATATCTGTTTTTCCTGATGCCTAAAGATTTGATCAAACACTCCATGAAGTATTTCATTATTTTTGATGTCTCTGGTTAATGTGGAGAGATGAGGTAGGGAAGACAGACTCACTTTTTCTCCCCTCCTGTTTGTTCTCAAAATTTCTAACTTTTGGAAAGTTGTTTTAAGTTATCATGATTTAAAAAATAGTAATAAATAATTAGAATTTGGCTAAATGGTATATATTGGATAATTATTACAAGGAGTAGTAATTTTAAATAACATTTTAAGCTAAAGCATTTAAATATATTCTATCAGTCTTTCAGTGTTAATGATCTTAGATTTGTATTATAGATTGTGGTTTTAGTGCTGCATAATTGTAGGAAGAATACACCACTTGTCAGACAGAAGAGATGATTTCCCGATTTATGTTTTAGGAGGGAAAGTATCAGCTTGCTTTTCTGAAAACAGTGCTGAGGGAAAAATGTAGACTTTGTTCAGGATTCTGGGTTATGAGTTTCAGAGAGCTGACTGTGCTCTCACATCAACTTACGTAAAAGGAAAGCTATTGAATGACTGGTATTGTTTGAGCTCTGGGAACTAGTGCAGACATCTGTGAGCTTTTGGATGTATGGAGTTCTTTGTGTAACCAGTCCATTTAGCCTAGACTGACGGAAGATTTTTATTTCTCTCTCTAAATTTGGCCTCTACTAGCCTGTGTGGTTTTTTTTCTTCTTGTTTTATTTTGTTTCATTCTTCCTCCTCTTAAGAGAGACTGGCAGGGGAGAATTCAGAAAAAAAGAAGTTGTATATAAAAGTTGTGGCTACTCCCAAACAGTAAAATTTCTCGATCTTATTCTACAATTTATGTATTTCTATTGGTAATGTTGAGAACCCGTTGTAAGAATTAGACAAATCTCTAAGTAGTTGTAAGGGTGTTTTGTTGGTTTCTTAAGGATCCTTGTGTGTTCTAATCATTTTAAACGCTTTTTTTTTTTGAAACATGGTCTTGCTCTTCAATCCAGGCAGTCCAGAACTCTGTGTAGCCCAAGCTGGCCTAGAACTCACAGTAGTCCTCCTGCCTCAGCCTCCCAGGCCCTGGGGCTACTTACGGTGTACACATTTCAGCTAGTGGTTGAACCCAACCTTGTGCTTCTTAGGCAATTGCTCTAATCGCTGAACCACGCCCCCAAATCCTAGACACTTTTTAATAACTCAAAACTTAGTGACTCAGATTGAATTCATACTGAATTTAGCAATGAATGATACATATTTCAAAGATACAATTATTAAGTATAACAATAACACTAAAAGCTCTGCTTTTAAAATATTTTCAGGGCTGGAGGAATGGCACAGCAGTTAAAGTGCTTGCTTTGCAAATGAAAGGCCCTGAGTTGATTCCCGAGCACCACATAAAGCTAGGCGTGGTGGCAAATGCCTGTATTTTCAGTACTACCTGTAATCCTAGTACTTGGGAGGTTGAGGTAGGTAGATTTTCCTGAGTCCAAGGCCATCCTGGGCTACACAAGTGAGTTCAGGACCAAATTGGGCTACAGAAGCAAGATCTTGTCTAAAAAAGCAAGTATATATATATATATATATATATATATATATATCCATATATATACACACACACACACACACACACACATAAAGATATTTGCAGATCTAGCCTATTAGGAAAAACATAATTTATAATATTTCTGTCAATTATACATTATCATATATTAAGTATTTTCTACCCTAGTATATCCTCAATAAGTTGTCACACATAATAGATGTTTCCTAATTTTTTTTTTTTTTTTTTTTTTGAGACAAGGTTTTCCTTCTGTAGCCCAGGCTGGTCCTAGACGCAGGAGGGAGCTCAGGCTGGCCTTGGACTCAGTAATCCTCTTGTCTCAGACTCCCGAGTACTGGGATTACAGGCGTGTGCCACCATGCCTGGCTTATGTGGTGCTGGGGAATTGAACCCGGGTACTTAGCACTTGACTTAGTACTTGCTAGGCAAGCACGTTAGCCACCCAGCCATTCCTCCAGCCCTATAAATATTTTTTTTGAGTGGCTGAACTTTAGGTTTTCATCATTAGGGGAGGGAGGAAGTTCCATCTCTTTTTCCTCCCCCTAGTCTTCCTGTGGGTCATGCTGGCCTGGAATTCCCTGTGTACTTGTATAGCCAAGCTGGCCTTAAACATGGCATCCTCCTGTCTCAGCTTACTGAGTATTGGAATTATTGGTGTGTGTATGTGCCATATTAAGATAGCCACCAAAGTCAGCTTTAGAGGAGAAAGCATTTTATAAGCAAATGTAAAATTCAGCATTGTTTCTTATGAATTCCAGGTCTGTATGGCTTTTATTATAAATGTTGATTTAAAAGTATATTCATCAGAGTTTGTTTCATATTATGCTTCATTATTTACCAGTGTATTACGGCATTTTTTCTTATTTTTTAGACCTCAGTTTTCTTAAAATGATGGATTCCTTTCAAGTTTTTGTTTTGGTGATATTGATAATATTGCTGTGGATTGTACCCAGAGACTTGCTAATACTAAGCACAAGTTCCTTTCAGTTTTGACATTGCTTAAAAAGTGAGGATTTTAGGAAAATATTTGAAATACCCTCTCTTCTCCTTTCTCCTCCCATTCTTTCCCGACAGTGGAATTGAACCATGGGAGCAACCTTTTTAAAAAAATTACTTATGTATTTTTAAATTTTTATTTATGTATGTATGTAAGGGTACTGGGAATTGCGCCTTACACTGAGCTACATTCCTAGCCAGCCATTTTTTATTTTTGATATTTTGAGATAGGGTCTTACCAGTTTGCCCAGGCTAGGCTTAATCTTACTTTCCTTCTGCCTCAGCCTCCTGGAGTGCTGAAATTACAGGCTTGTGCTATCAGACCTGGATGTTTTTTTGTTCTGAGACAGAGTCTTGCCAACTTGACCCTCCATCTTCAGTGAATGTAGGCATGTGCCACCATGACTGGCCTAAATAGCTTTTTTTTTTTTTTTTTTTTTTTAAAGACAAGTCCTGCTGTGTAGTCCAGGCTGGCTCCAAACTCACTATGTAGCCCATGCTGGCCTTGAACTCAAGACAATCTTCCTGCTTCAGCCTTCCGAGTGGATTCTAGATTTTAGCCACTACTTTTTATGTGGTGGTGCGTGGGGAATGGAGCCTGCAGCCTTTTGCATCTAGGCAAGAACTCCAAACACTGAGCTACATAGCCCTAGCCCTAAAATGTGAATTTTTTTTTTTTTTGCATGAAGAGTAGAAAATGCAGCCAATTACTCTTAGGCATATTTGTCATACATGTTTGGAGGTAGGTTTTTTTTTGTTATTATTGTCTAAAAATTAAGTATTGGGACTGGAGGAATAGCTTACTCATTAAAGTTCTTGCCTTGCAAGCTCAAGGCCTTGGGTTCAGTTTTCCAGCACTACACAAGATGTTTATGGTGGTGCACACCTTTAATCCTAGCACTTAGGAGGCTGAGACAGGAGGATTGACATGAGTTTGAATTTAGTCTGGGTTTCATGGTGAGTTCAGGACCATTCTGGACAATAGAGCATGATCCTGTCTCAACAAAACAAAACAAAACAAAAAAACCTAGGTATTGTGTTAGAAAACCTACCATTTTTGCCAGGAAATTGTGATGAGAGTTTTTGTTTTCCTTTTTTTTTTTTTTGAGAAAGGCTGAGACCAGGCTGGTCCTGAGCTTACCATATAGCCCAGGCTGACCTAGACCTCAAGTCAGTCTTCCTGCCTCAGCTTCCCGAATGCTGGAATTATAGACGTGTACCATTATACCCAGTTTATGTGGAGCTATGCCATTCCTCCAGTCCTGGATTATATAGGTTTAACTTGGCCAATCTCTAGGATATGAATCAAGGTCCTGTTAATTAAAGAAAACTGCGTATATATGGATCTTCTCAACTGTTTGGCATTTTCTATTTCCTTACAAATACCTTAGCCATTGTCCAGTGTTTAACTTTTTTTAATCAAGTGGTGCCTCTTACTGTATCCCAGATTTGTGAGTTAATTGTCTTGTCTTAAGTTTTTATGTCTGTTAGCACTAAGTCCAATTTTATTAAAGGAATATTGAAAGATAATATTGTGGTACAATTAAATGACTTTATAGCCTCATATTGTAATAGCTTTGCTTTTTTAAAGTAAAGGAATCCTTTACTTAAAATAAAGGATTCCTTTGCTTACAGAATGACCCCTTAATTCTTCTTGAGCATAAAGAAGAAAACTGATGGTAAAGAATGGACCTTTTAGCTGAGTACTGGTTCACTGATGTGGGAATGTTGTTGTATTCCAGTATTGTTGGCTCTGCAGAAATTAGATTAATTTAATTTGGATCTTACCTAGTGTTTGTGTCATTGGAAATGGGGATAGAGATTTGTCAGATTGCTGATTTAATAGCAATAAAGTATGGTTGTATTTAATCTATTTTCTGTTAAATCTTCTTACTGGTTTTTATACTGTTTTGGTTTTCCTTGCCACTTTGGTTTTCCTTTCCTTCATTAATTCTTGTAAGTATGGAACAATTTTGAGAATGTTATCATTCATTTCTTTCTCTGAGATCATAATTCTTTCCCAGTTGCTTTTGCATAGGATACCATAGCCTGGGGCTGGAGAAATAGCACAGAAGTTAGAGTGCTTGCCTAACTAGGCCCTAAGTTTGATTCCCCAGCACCATATAATCTAGGCATGGAGCTGCATGCCTATAATCCGAGCACTTGGGAGGTTGAGACTGAAGATAGCCATGAGTTTGAGGACAACTTTGACTACGGGATGAATTCAGGATCACCTTGAACTGCAGAGTGAGACCTTGGCCCCCGACAGTGACAACGACGACGTCGATGATGACAACAACAAATGAACACATAGCCAGTTAAAGTCGTCCTCCATTATCCTTGGGAATTGGTTCCAGGACCTCTCTGAACAACAGAATCTACAGATTTTCAAATCTCTTATGTAAAGTGGAGAAATGTTTGTAAATGATATATTACGTGATCCTGTGTAGTATCTCCCTAAGTTATTTATTGTATGGAATATACCTCAAGTGCTATGTAAATAGTTGTTATATTATGTTCTTTGGGAAATAAAGGCAAGAAAATACTTGTAAATGTTTAGTACAGAAGCAATGTTTTTCCAGATATTTTTGGTCCACAGTTATTTGAGTCCACAGATTTGGAACCTATGCATATAGAGACTGTCTTAAGATATGAAGCCCTAGCCTGGACTTCTGCTTTGTAGTGCTGCATCTGTAAAATAATCTTGCTTAGGACTCTTAGGAACTTACAACTTTGGGAGGTATCATGTAGAATTGAGAAGGCCTATTTTTTTAACCACTGAATCCTGGAATTGGCAAAGAATCTTGAGAAAATTTTAACTAGATGCCTTCACTTTTTGGGTAAAGAAGCCAAGACATTTGACCAAGATAAGATGAGAGAGAGTCAGTTGCTTAGCTGAGATTTTTTTTTTTTTTTTTTTTTTTTTTTTAAAGACAGGGTCTCCTTCTGTAGTATAGACTGGTTCTGAATTCATATTGCCCAGGCTGGCTTCAAACACATGGTAGTCTTGTTTCAACCTCCCTAGTGCTGGGATTATAAGCATGTACTATCATGCCTGATTTATGGGGTGTTAGGGAATTAAACTCAAGGCCCTGAGCTTGCTAGGCAAGTTCTTTAACCCCTGACCTATTCCTTTAGCCCATGAGAGTTTTTTTATTCCATGTTTTGTGCTTTCTTTTTTTCTCCCTTTTTATAGTCTCTTGCTTAAGCCATTTTTCCCCAAATTGAATTACTTTTAAAATGCAGCATTGTAGCTTTGTTTAAAGAAGCATTCTATAAGTTTGGTGTTATTAGGCTTACCACCTACTTGTTTATTCTACCGTTATTTTTGCACCTTATTTAATCCTTTTGCTTTGAGTATGCTTTTAAATATTTCGGGAGCTGGAGCAAAGTAGTTGAAGCACTTGGCTAGCAAGTGCAAGGCCCAATTCTCATAAACTGGCCATGGTGGGGTCTGAATTTCTAACACTCAGGAAGCTGAGACAGGAAAATTACCTTGAGTTTGGGGACAGCCTGGGCTGTTGTGGTGAGTTCAGCATCAGTCATAGTGAGACTCTGTCCCCCTTCTGCCCCGCAAAAAACCTTTCAGTGGGTCTATTACGTTAAAAAAATTCTTACATTGGAACTTACAAAAAAGTTCCAGAAATACTTACATTTGGGACTTAGAAAAAAGTTCCAGCAATAGTACAGAGCTCTTGCGTAACTTTCACCCAGCTTCTGGCTAGTTGATATTTTGTATAACCATTGAATTTTAATGTGGATAGAAAATTAATCTGTAGACTTTTTTTTTAAATTTTGAATTTCTGTTTTTCTCAGTAGTCCTTTCTCAGGCCCAGAAGCCACATTACATTCAGTTGTTACTTGTTTGATCTTTTCTGGTCTAGGAAACTTTGTTGTTAATTATAGTCTAGATGTTTTTGATTTTTTGAATAATGTCTAGTTATATGAAGAATGTCTTAATTTTGATTTATCTGGTGTTTCTTATGATTAAAGTTGTATACTTTAGACACACCACAGAGTGGTGATGTGTCCTTCTCAGGTCATTGTATAGTAGGTATGTGATGTGGTGGCTGATGTTAGCATTTGAACTCTTGTGATGGTGTTGTCTGCCAGGTTTTTTCCATTGTGTTTGGTATTTTTTTCTTGTAATAATACTTGAGTCTGCAGTTAGCTTGCTTCTTTCTCATCATACTTTTTCTATTAATTTTAGCCATCCTTGATGGGTTTTGTGTATGTTGTGTTTTTTCCACCATTTTATTAGTGTGTATATATATATATATATATATATGATAGATGCTGGTTACATTGAATTTGAGAATTTTGTGCATATACATATTTCATCAACTTCACAATTCTTTCTCCTGCTCCCTTTTCACCTTCCTGCTTCCTCCCTCATACGTCTGACTCCTAATATCTCATCCATTTGACTCCATTATTTATTGGTACTTTGGGTTTGTCATGTTAGAGAAACCATGGTATAGTAAACCTTCTAAGTCTGACTTCACTAAGATGATGGTCTCAGGTTGTGTCCCTTTGCCTACAAATGACTAATCTATCTGTCTTTATTGTGCTTTACATATTATTAGAATTTTAAGGAGGAACTGTCATGACTCTTCTATTTATTCAGTTATTTTGATTATTGTGATATTGTGAGAATATATTTGGTTGTATGTCCGTCTCTCCCACCCCTGCGTGTTCCTAACATATCTTTGAAATCACTGCTTTTCGAGCAGTAGGGATGCTGGGTACATCTTCCAGTCTAATATTTGAACTTCTTTTCCTGGGAGCTCCTAATGCCCTAGGAAATTCTGTCCTAGTGAGGCAGCTATTGGTGGGCACCTATGTAGTGATGGTGGTGGGTGCTGGTTGCCGTACTGACCAAACGTAGGTTAGAAGCTTGTAAATTTTCAGCTGTATCTCCTTGTTCTTGAGGAAGGACAAGGAGATGAATATTGAGTTAAAAATGAATCATGCCTGTGTGATGCAGTTCTTGAACACAGGAAGGGTGATGGATCCCCACTCATAAGGAAGAGGACCATGTGCTTAGGATCCTTCCAAATTGTGCTCCCGTCTTTTTTTTTTTTCTCGTCTAGCTGTTTCCCTGTATCCTTAGTATTACCAGTTATAATTGATAAGTATAAATAAAGTGGTTTTTTTTCAGTTGTTTCAGTGACTGAAAAATGGTTGAAACTGAGGAGGTGGTTGTGAGACCCAAACCCACAGTTTTTGGCTGACTGGTCCAAAGCACTTATGGCAGCCTGAGACATGGAACTGGCATCTGAAGTTGGGGTAGTCTTGGGAGCTGAGTCCTAACCTGTGGTACTGTGGTATTTGATTCTGATGATGTTACCATGTAAATTGTGCCAGAAATGAATCAAGTTATAACACCCCCAGCTAGTATTGCTGAATTGCTTGGTGTGAGGACCTGACTCCTCCTCCCACTAACCTCCTCATCTTAAAAAGTATTCTATTGTGGAGTTTGTGTAAGAGAAGAAAAAGTGTTTTTCCCAATACCGTTAGGATAGGAATTATGGGTATTTATTACAAGTATTTTACTTGTTAAAAAATTCAGTATCATTACCTTTTACACACCCACACATGAACTTTTTTTGACATTATAAATTATCCTGTACACATTCACATATTCATAATCTAAGTATAATCTAAAAGGTGTTCTAGAAATAGTTGTTTTGTTTGCATCAGGGTCCAAAGCAAGGCTCACAAAGTTGTTTAAGTCTCATTAGAACAGTTGGTGTGTTGTTTCCCCCTGTCTTTTTTCCTTCTCGCTTGTTGACATACTGAAAAGACTAGCGCATTTGTCAGACCTTTTCACATTTTCAATTAACAGATTCTTGTGTTATTAGATTTGTTCTTACCTACTTGTGTTTCTATGTGAAGTGAAAATGACAGACTAAATTTAAAGATAAATTCAGCATTTTGGCATGAATGCTTCATGAATTTTATATTCATCACTTTGGAAAATATGTTTTGTCCTATTTGTAATGATTCTAAGATTATTTGGCAGGTTCAGGTGATGAAAGTCTGAAAGTCAGTATTACTATGAAATTTATCTTTTCTTCTTTGTCAGTATCCAGTTCTTCATTAACAACATATCTGATTATTTCTCTCTCTCTGTCTGTCTCTCTTTGAGCCAAGGACTCACGGTGTAGCCCAGACTGGTCCTGAACTCACTGTGTAGCCCAGGCTGGCCTCGAATTCACAGCAGTATTCCTATCTGAGCCCCCCAAGATCTAAGATTACAGGGCATGTGCCAGCATGCCCAGCTAATTTTTATGTGGTGCTGGGGAATTGAATCCAGGGCTTTGCTCATGCTGGGCAAGTGCCTTAACCACTGGGCTCCAGCCCATGCTCTGACTATTTCTTGGTGCACAGAGCATCATTTCTGTTACTGTTTGATATTCTTAGGTCATGTATTTCATTTTACTTTCTATGTATATTAATCATTTTATTTATCATCTTTTCTCAAATTCTTCAGTTGTCTGTTATTCCTGATACCCATTTCTTTTTTTTTAATAACTCCTAATTCATGCTCTTGAGAAAACATTTCTTGAATGTACTGCAGTATTCGTTCGTGAGCTCATGTCCCAGAGGAATTGTGTGTGAAAATCCTGAATGGCTTTATTGGGTTATATCCCTACACAGAAGTTTTGGTTTGCTTTTGCTGAGCACTCTACAGGTGTTTCTAGTGGTCAGTGTGGTTTTTTTTTTCTTCATAAAATTCAAGTATGAACTGGGTGTGGTAGTGCACTTGTATAATTCATATAATTCTCTGGGAGGGTGAGGAAAGAGGATGGTAAGAAAGCAGGCCCAGTCTAGGCAACTTAGTGAGATCCTGCCTCAATGTAATAAAGAAGGGCTGGGAACATAGCTCAGTGTGAAGGTCCCAGGTTTAATCCCTGGTACTGAATAAAAAACAATTGAAGTGTAACATATATAGTGAAATATACAGATTTGAAATATACAGGTTGAGTTTTAACAGATCCATTTTATGATTACCTTGTACAAAGAGAGATCACTTTTTATACTTAAGATTTAAAGTTGGGAGTTCGTGTGACATGCAGATACCATAAATTCAAACAGTAAACCTATGTGAGAGTAATCTTGTGGCTACAAAGTCTTTGCTGATTTCTCATTTCCTTCCTACTTTTTCACACTGTAGGCCAGAACAGAAAAACCTCCTTGCTTCCTCTGGAAATGGGCAGATTTGATTTCTCCACTGTTTTCCGAGAGTCTGTGTTTATATAGAAATCTCACTTCTAGTGTAGTTCTTAATGTGCAAAGAAGACCATGTCTTTTTCTCTGTTTTAACAGTGAAACAAAAGTGCTTCAGTTTCTGAGACAGAAAATTGAATGTAGTGTGTACAGCATTTTACTTTCCTGTTTGGCTTTGGTCTCTGGAGATTTCTCTTGTATTTTGGATATTTTAGCTATACATAGAAAGGAATGTTTATATATTCCAGCTTTTGATTATATGTTTTATGAGATGTGTATATTAAATAAAAATGTTAACCAGTAGTTTTAGGTGTTTTATAGAAGGAAGGCTTTTTGGTTTTCTTGTTAACAAATTACAAGAAATAGAAATTCTTTTGTTTCTAATCTTGCTGGCTTTTATTGAGGATGCATGTATATGATACTTGGGCATGTTGTATTTTTGCATGTACATTAATGACCTAATTATAAGTAGTAATATATAAATAAGCCTCAAGGATCATGATGTGAGTCATTATTTAGTACAGTTCTGGTACATTCAAGTTCTTATTGTCAGTTCTAAATGGTGTTTTGGGGCTGGAGGAATGGTGCAGCGGTTAACGTGTGTACCTAGCAAATGCTAAGCCAGGCACTAAGTACCAGAGTTTGATTTCCCAGCACCAGATAAGCCTGGTGTGGTGGTGGATGCCTGTAATCCCAGCACTCAGGAGGCCGAGGCAGGAGGATTGCCTTGAATACTTGTAAGTGTTCTAACCACTGTGGTATTCCTGTAGCTCCCTCAGATTGTGATACATACCAAATTAGGGACTTGTATTAAGAATTTGGAAAATTTACTACCCTTAGTTAATTGTAGCTATTACCTGTTTTGAATTATAATAAATTCCTATAGAGTAAGTTTGCTTTTGTTTGTTTGCTTTTTTTTTTTTTTTTTTTTTTTTTTTTTTTTTTTTTTTTTTTTTTTTTTTTTTTTTTTTTTTTTTCCTTTTGAGACTGGTTCTTGCTCTGTAGTCCAGGTTGGTTCTGAGCTCACTATACAGCCCTGATTGGCTTCAAACTCAAGACAGTTCTTTTCTCTTAGCCTCCTGAAATCTGGCATTACAGGCGCGTGCCACCATGCCTGGTTTAGAAAGTAAATTTGAGATTGGTGTCTAATCTGATGGTCAGTTTGAGATATTTTTACTTTGCTGGAAACTAAGTATATATTTGCCTGCTTTGATTCCTAATTCCCCCCTAGTTGAAGTAAAACCTATTTTCTACCCTGCATTCCACTTAAAAATTATTTTCCAGAAAGCATTACAAATGAATATCAGGCCAGATGCAGCAATAAATTACATTCATATGGGCACCAGTGAACCGTTTATAACAACCTGGTGCTGATTTTCATAATTTTTGATGAATAGCAGATGTGCATATTGTTGGAAAGTAGAGCTGTAACCACATATATTTAATTCTTCAGTATCAACCAAATATGTTTATCCTCTTGTAATTCAAAGCTAGAATAGAACCCATTGAGCCAAAATAGATTAGGGCCAAATAGAGTAATTGGAGAGTTGGTAACTATTGATGGAGAAAGATTACTTCTCTACCATCCTGTAGCCTGACTTGAGAAACCAAGGGAGGTATTTATCACATACTCTGAATGTTTCCCACGGCATACTAAAATCAGCTTTTTTTTTTTTTTTTTGAGACAGGGTCTCACTCTGTGGTCCAGGCTGGCCTTGGACTCACGGCAATCCTCCTGTCTCAGCCTTCCGAGTGCTGGGATTACAGGCGTGCACCACCATGCCCAGCTTTAAAATCAGCTTTTAACTATGTTGCCAATGAAAGCCATTGTAGAATGTGTTACTA
Organism: Ctenodactylus gundi; assembly: GCA_004027205.1. Taxonomy (NCBI): domain Eukaryota; kingdom Metazoa; phylum Chordata; class Mammalia; order Rodentia; family Ctenodactylidae; genus Ctenodactylus; species Ctenodactylus gundi. The sequence continues at coordinate 157,488 of PVKB01004034.1, forward strand.
AAGTAGCCGAAGTTAACAACTTTCAGTCATCGTAGGTATCCATAGGTATACTTAGAAAAGTATAATAGGTTGACTACAAAAAACAACCAAACCTGCTCCTTAATCTGTACACATCAATTTTCACTTTTGGAAAAATTTCCAGTATTTGGTTGAATTGTCAAGGAGCTTACCTCATAGTCTGATTTCTGATTTTTAATTTTTTTTTTTTTTTTTTTTTTTTTTTTTTTTTTTTTTTTTTTTTTTTTTTTTTTTTTTTTTTTTTTTTTTTTTTTTTTTTTTTTTTTTGAGACAGGACTGCTCTGTGGTCCAGGCTGATGCTGAACTCACTATGCAGTCCAGGCTGACCTCAAACTAATGGCAGTCCTCTTGCTTCAGCCTCCTGAGTGCTGGGATTACAGGCATGCAGAACCACGCCCATCTTATGTGGTGCTGGGAAATTGAACCAAGGGTCTTGAGCTTATGCTAGCTGCTGAGCTATTCCCCCAGCTCTTACACTCTAATTAAATGATGGAGTGGAGAGGGAAGGTTTTTCAAGTCTCAGTGTCAGATAGTTTTCATTTTAATAATAGAAAACATTTATGTCATTTTTCTTGTGGAAATTCTTGAGAAGTCTTAGGTTTTCCTTAGGCAGTTTTTTTTCTCCTGTACCCTGACAATCTATTTTGCTTGCCAGGTGTTTTTCTTTTTAGTAGCTGATCACTAGATAAAGTTTACATCTTTTTCTATTGGATTTTTATTTAAAAAAATGTTAACTCTGGCCAGGTATGGTGGTGCATGCCTGTAATCCTAGAATTTTGGGAGGCCGAGGAGGAGGAGGATTGAGAGTTTGAGGCCAGCCTGAACTGCATAGTGAACTCAAGGTCTTCCTCCTTCCCCAACTGTGTAGCAAGAACCTCTCCCTCCCTTCTTCCCTCTCTGTTTCTCTCTCTCAGAAAAGTATGAAAAACAGAATGTAGCAACTGCTAAATATTGAACGTAGCACCTGCTTCATCATTTAGACTTGTGCCCGGTGCACTTCCCTTGCCTCCCTGGTTTCTTTGCATTCTCACGTAGCTTACCAGGCAGCCAGTGCCTGTATGTCTGCTATGTATTCTAGTGCAGCAGATGGTCTCCCCTTCTTGGCGCTTCATATATAACTTGTTTGACATTTGTTATCCCTAGGGTGCTCTCCATTGGCAGTTGTGTTCTAGCTGTGTAAGGTTTTTGGAAATTTTGAAGCTGTAGACTTATTTTGAAATATGACAAAAGGCTTAAGGGATCCAGTTTTGTTTTAAAATTACCTATGTAATTTGCTGATGTGCAAAACTGAAAGGGTAAAAAAGTTTTCTGTAACTTCTAAAGCACTTTGGTTAACTTGGACTTTTGCTGGCTCGCATAATCTGTTTTTGGTACATAGTGAGCCTACACTGGTAGGGTCTGTTGGCTGTCTTGCGGCGTATGTCTGCATTACAGATATGGGAATGGGTTTGCATCAAGGAGTGCAAATTGGTATTTATTTTGACAATGTTAAAATACTGCAATTCTGTTTTTACTCTTCTCTGGCCCAAGTATTAAGTCCTAAGGTCATTATAACCCAAGCTAGAGAATATTTTCTCTTTTTGGAAGACAAAACTCTTTTAATCCTCAGGCGGTCAGGAAATCTTGTCTTCCCATTTTTTCCCTCCTCATACACTGAATGCTGGGTTTAGGTTTTGCAAAATAGTTTTGGAATTCCCAGTGAAAAGTTTGCCATGGTTCTGAACAGCAGTGTCCTTGGAATGTGGCCCATTAGCCTCCACTCCTCTTGAATCTGCTGCAGTGCTGCGGCCTGGAGTGCTGTGAGTGCCTGTTTCCTGGCCTTGTTACTGTTTTTCTGCTTTCCATTGAGAAGGCCCAGTCTTATAAAACAGATCCTCAGGCTGAGTACTGGAGAGAAATACAGTGTGGCTGCTGTAGAAAAGAACCCAAGCAAGTGTTCCCATTCTGCTGCCTGTTCCAGATTGAAGCCACCCACTAGTTACATTTTAGATGTGACATCTCTCTTGTCAAGCTCTGCTTCATATTCCATTTATTGCATACGTTTGTTAGCTACCCTTGAGAAAGCGTGAAATGAGAATTTGACCCAATTTTATTGACTGCTAAAAATGAGTTGCAAGCTTTATGGGACAATACATTGAAGCAAAAAGGACTTTTCCTTTTGTTCTCCCTCCTCCTCTATATAGTCTTGCTTTTCAGAGCTGTTTTAGGTTCATAGCAACATTATTGGAAAGTATTTCTAATTCCTTTCCTGCATTCTTATGTCACATTTCTCTTGCGTAGGCTATAATTGTGAATACGTTACTGTTTTTTCTTTCTTTTTGAAATAGGGTCTTTCTCTGTAGTTCAGGCTGGTCCTGAATTTAACTGTGTAAGCTAGGCTGCCCTAAAACTCACATGGCAGTCCTCCTGCCTCAGCCTCCTGAATGCTGGGATTACAAGTGTGCACCACCATGCCCAGCTGGTATGTAGTGCTGGGGGATTGAACTTATGGCAAGAGGTCTAATTTCTGACCTACGCCCCCAGTCCATGATTGTTATTTTGAGCAGACTATTAGGTTACTTAAGACTAAGAAAAAAAAAAAGTTTTGTTTTACTATCACTTCTCTAATGCTTCCTTTCTTGTTCTGGATCCAGTTTCTGACCTGTGTGATTTTTCTTCATTGTAAAGAATTACTTCAAGGAAGGTTTACTGGCAACATATTCCAGTGAGAAAGTCCAGGTTGGTTCTAGACTCACCAAGTATCCCAAGCCAGCTTCAAACTCATGGGAATCTTGCTGTCTCATCATGATTTCAGGTGTGCATAAGCACGCCCAGCTAAGTTTTACCTGGAGAATCGAACCCAGCGCCTAGTGCATGCTATGCAAAAGCTCTAACCTCTGAGCTCTGTTCCCTTTCAGTTTTGAAGGAGAAATTTGCAGGGCACAGAACTGTAGGTTGATAGTTGTTGTCTCTCTTTTCTCCCAACTTTTTATGTGTTTTATTCTCTTTTTTTTTTTACATGATTTCTAAGAAGTTTGCTGTAACCTTTGTTTTTGTACAGGTAGAGTGTTTTTTCCCTTCTTCTTTAAATTTTTCCTTTTCTTTGATTTTTGGCACCTTGAATATGCTATGCCAGATGTAGTTTTGTTTTATTTTGCATTTATCCTGCTTGGTATTCTTTGAGCTTTCTTGGTTCTGTGGTTTCATACCTGACATTAATTTTGGGAAATTCTAAGTTATTATTGCTTCAAATATTTCTCTTTTGGTATTTTCTTCCTGACTATTTATACCTTTAGTAGTTGTTCTACTATTCATGATTTTCAATCATTTTTCTATGCATTTTCAGTTTTGGAAGTTTCTGTTATTTTATCTTCAAGCTTGGAGATTGTTTTCTTAGCCAAATCTAGTCTATTAATGATGTATGAAAGGCAGCCTTGATCACTGTGTTTCTTTGATTTTTTTTTCTTAGAATTCTGATCTCCTGTTAACATTATCAATTTTTTTTTTATCTTTTAGTAAACCAGTTACGATAGACCCAGTAAAAGGAATGGTGATATGTAGGCCTTGAGTAATGTAGTGGTAGAAAAAGTCTTCTGTAGTCTTATGTGAGTATGGGTAGGTCTTCTAGGGATCCTATGCCCTGTATGCTAACCATCACAAGTACTTCTTGTTTTTTTCTATGCTCTTTTAAGGTAGGACAGGGTGGTTAGAAAGGGATGGAGTTAGGTATTTCATTTTCTGTTTGTGGAAAGCCAGAAGGAGCTAGAGTTGGGTATGCTCCTTTTAGGAGGTCAGTTATGCCTTGGTAAAACCTTAGATAGGTTAGTCTCTGGTAGATTATTTTTGTGGGCAGACCTTGATAAAAATAGAATACTCTTATATTTAAAAGTGCTTACTTTTTTTCTCTCCAGGGAACATTAGGGGCTTTTCTTTGGTTTGTACTATAAGGGCCTGATACAACTTGGAGGCACAAATCATAAAAATATGAAAGGAGCCCTCATGTGACTGAACTTTTTATTTTCCCTAGAGTTTAAAAACTTTTATTTTTGAGACATGGTTTCAATAAGTCACTAAAGTTGCCCAGTCTGAGCTTGAACCAGGCCTGGCTTATTTTTGTCTTTGAAATTTAAGTCAAGGTCTTGCTTTGTAGACTTGATGGACCTGGAACTCCCTTTGTTGCCCAGGCTGACTATCAGCTATTGATTCAAGGCTGGGATTAAAGGTGTGTGCCACCATTCTTGCCTAGAGTTTTAAACTTTCGGATTAGTTTGTACTAAATTGCTAGCAATTTGTTAATTTCAGTTTATACTTTCTATTGCAGTCTTGGCTGCTTTAGGGGCTTCTGCTTTGGAAAGTTCGATTCTCAGTATCTACTTATATCTCTTTCCAGTCTTGCAGCAGTAGTTTGCCCTGTATGTAATCTTAGTTTTTGGATCCAAGAAGCTGATGTTTCAGTTTGTTTAGCTGTTTACTTGCTGTTTGGATAGAGTGAATACTTTCAACTTCTTTTGTGATGAAAGTAAAAGCTAAGTGTTAAGCCTTTGCCTTTTTACTTTAAATATATGAATATATGAAATATGGGTAAAGAATAATACAACATTTAGGAACTAGAAGCATCTTACATAGTGTGATTAGAATCCAAATTGTAGTAGATGAATTCCAGGCAGAGCAGGCGGCTTTAATTTGTATTAGAGCAAGTAAACAGGTTTTATAGACCCTGTGTGCTCTTCCCTTATTTATATCCTTGCTTTTAGTCCAGTACCATGCATATTGGTATTTCATCTATTTATACTATTATTTATTATTTTAAACTGTCTTATAAATGGTACTGTTCAGTGGATTAGACTGTTTAAAAATTCTTCCAGTGAGAGAGTAGGCTGAGTGAGAAATCTGTATCATTCCAGTCTACGTATAGTTAGGTCAAAGTGTAGGTGGAAGCAGTGTAATTAATCTATACCTGTTAAGATTTCATTAACTTTTTAAATGATAGATGCATATGTGGCACTCTTAGAACTTGGCTGTAAAATAACACATGCAATCTGTTTCTTACATGATTCCTTAACATTTTTCCTTTGAAACTCAATCAGACAACAGTTAGTAAATTGAAAGTGGAGTTTTCTGAAATGAGTCTTCTGGAAATTGTGGAAAATGGCATGTGCATGGTGATAAGCCTGTGAACACGAGCACTTGATATTTGTTAGAACTATGGAAGACTTTGGAATTGTGTATGTTTGCCTGAAGAATGAGTGGTAATAATTGTAAGATGTTTTATGTGTAAAGGACAAAAATAAAAATAAAAAGCACACTGCACAGTTATCAAAACCTGTATAATTTTACAGCAAAAAGAGTGAGCATTAATAAATGCAAATTAAAGCAATCACATGAGAGTAAAAGGGATTCCAGGATGGCGTGCAAGCTGAGACAGAATAATTGTATTAGAAATGTGTAATGGGAGGAGGCGTTGGATGCATAGCTCAGGGGTTAAGAGCACTTTTGCCTGGCAAGTATAGGGCTCTGGGTTCAATTCACCATCACCACATAGCCTGCACACACAGCACACCTGTAGAAAAAAAGTGAATAAGTAACAAAAAGGTCTGCACCACTGGGCCTGATGGGAGGGGTGGG